>VYZU01010279.1:18468-88170 GCA_013401355.1 Ceyx cyanopectus
CTGCAGTTCATTTCTCAGACTAGTTTTCTACTCTGCAAAAATAATTAAAATATATTAGCACATGATTCTTATGGGAAGAATGATCATATCTGCTAAGAATTGTACTTATAAAGAAGCAGACAAACACTAGCTTTCAGAGTACCTTAAAAAAGGTCTTCCTGAATCACAAGGCTAGCATTTCATCATTTTTATATCCATTGCAAAACTAATGAGTGATCAAACTCAAAAATGAATACCAGGGTAAGGAAGAAGGGAGTGGGAGTTTGCCATTTGTACCTCCAAACGCCTACTTGGGAGGACAGGATCACTGGGGAAGAGGTAAGAGCAAAGTGGTGAAGTTTCTGGGGATAAGCGTAAGAGCTATGGGAGGAGGACACTTTCAGTGCTCTCTCCATAGGTTATAGATAATATCTGGATACCTAACTAGGTCCTAAAGTCAGGCAGAACAGAAGCAACTGATTTTGGGACTGAACTAATTTTAAAATATCCACTCTACCATTGCTCCAAAAATCGTTTATTTGATTTTACAAGTCTTTATGACCACAGGGATAAGCTTCTTTTCTTGTCACAATATTCAGCTTGGATGTTGAGAGATCTGAAGTACCACTTTTATGTGCAGGGAGCAGCACTGAATCTATTACCTTACAGGTTCTCCTCATGAAACTCACTCTCCACAGCAAGGAACAAAACCTGTCCCCTTCAGAATGTAACAACATCAGTACTCATTCTAGGAAGCATGGTACAGTATTTGTGCTCTTCCTTCCATGCTTTCCTCATCATTCCAATTTCTCTGATTTTGACCTGGTACATGATTACCAGATTCCACAACCCCAAATACGTTGTAATATTAGAGATCTTCCCACCTGCCATAACTCAGCATCTTAAGTATTTGAAATTAAATACAGATAAATTCTCTCACCTGTGTTTCACAGGCCAGTTGCACATTGAAAATATAGTGGAATGCTTCTTCCAGTGTTTCTCCGAGGGCTAATACACCATGGTTTCTCAAGACTAATACCTAGTAAATGAAGACACTGATGTTAAATGGTAGAAACTGGCACAGTACATGAAAAAATGTTTATGAAGTGCGTGAATGAGGTTGAATACCTTGCAACTGGGTCCAAGAACTTTCTGAAGCTGAATTCTCTCTTCCTGTTCATCAAGAGATCCCTGGTAGTTGTAATAAGCAACATCTCCCAGAATCAGAGCCTCCTGTGATATGGGAAGGATGCCACACTTCATAGATGAAACCTGTTTCAGGAAAATGAATTGCTGATGTTTAGCAAAAAAATGAAAGTCATAAAATCCACATGACAACCACTCAAGCCTTAGCAGGATGTACTTGGTATCTGTGCTTGAAAAGAGACAAACTCTCCATAGTGAAAGCTTAGAAATAATACATTCCCCCCCCACTCATTTGCTACAGGGTGACAGAGCAGCTACTGCCCAATCTAGGAATGAGTCATTATAGGAAAAGACGAATTATTCCAAATAAGTAAATTTTGTGAATTTTATTCATGTTTAATTATCAGTGTAAGTCCACTTAATGTTTCTTCCTCTGGTTTGTTGTTTGTTTTTTTTTTAACTTCAAAAAGTGAGTATTAATGAAGTTAACCTTTCCTATTTTGTAAGTAGTCAAGTAATACATATATATACACACATTTATATATATACACTGGAATGGGTTGCCCAGAAAGGTGGTGGAGGCCTCAGCCTGGAGACCAGGCTTGACCAGGTTCTGAGCAGCCTGACCTAGTTAGAGAAGTCCCTGTTCACTGCAGGGGGGGTCGGGCTAAACGACCTTTGGAAGTCCCTTCCAACCCAATAAATTCTATGATTCTATTTATAAAATAATATGAGTGTATCTATCTCAAACCAATTCTTTCAACTCTCCTTACATTTTTATCATTGTTAAACAGATCATTTTGAACTTATATGTTAACTATGAGTTTTTCATAGTGAGGTAAATCCAATCTGGACATATCTACTAATTAAGCCTTTTAAAAATGAAGTTGCATAATGCAAGTGATAATCTATACAGGACATTATATGGTCCAAGATGCTATAAATGAAGCCTGTGTAAAGTATATACATCATAGTCTCCTTAACCTGAGTGTAATCGTATCAGAGTATCAGTTTATTCCTACCCATTTCACTGTGGTGGCCCAGCCCTCTTTCTCTGCTTATTTGATATCCTTACACATTTCTTTACCAGGGTAGAGTTGATATCAAAAACAAAACTGCCATGAGCAGTGATTCAGACTCAGAAATGTGCTCCAAGTTCCTAAGATAAGTCTGTTTTCTTTTACTCTTTATGTGAGAAGGAAGACTTACCGCAGCTGTGGCAGGGGTATGGATGTGTATTACACATCTGACATCAGGGCGTGTGGAGTAGATGGCCACATGTGGACTGAATCCTGCACTGTCAATACTTAAAGTCGTACTTCCCTGGTCAACTACATCTCCTAGGATGTTTACTTTAACCTGGAAAAATCAATGGAACAATGTTCAAAAACTTTGCAACAACTGTCCTTATATCTACAAACTGCTATCCCTTCCTTACTCAGTACAAAATTTCCATCCCACATATTTAGGGCTCATAGCATGAAAATGTAGGAAAGCAGCCATCAATCTGTGTGTCAACAAACCATCCTGATGTCCAAGCCATTGACAGCTGATGGAAGTCCAGTGATGGAAGAAGACCCTGATACAACATACATTCCTCTTTGGTCTAGCTGACCTTCCCTGTTTCTGACTTAAAAATTATTTTAGTTAACATTTCCTACATTTTAAATATGAAGATAACTCAGTCTCTGAGAAATTTCCAATAAGAAAATTAAACTCATAGGGATTTTTTCAGTTTCATGGGAATAGTAAAATAATAATTCCAGGATCAACAAAACACACCAGCAAAGGCATATCAGGTCTTGCTCTCATGTTTTTATTTGGGTTCTGTGTTTGCTGGTGTAATGCTATCAATCTCAATCTGCTACCCCTTTCAGCTGGGGCTTTCTTTACAGATATATACTGACACAAAGAACACATGGCAGGTTCTGCACCAAAAGATTCTGATTTAGCAGCTACCATTGCCTAAAAGCCAATCTGCAACTTCACCCAGCTCCTTTGTTGCGTCTAGGGGAAGATGATTCCATTTACCTCTCCCCACTTCTAAAGATAAATGCTGATTCTACTAACACTACTCCTACAGAGCCATTTCACATGTATTGCCACACTGTCAGGTTATAAAAGGGTGTTGTCACACTGAGGCTATTTGATGAGCTTAATCAGGCAGGAAAACAAAAATTTGCTGCTCTGCACTGAATCTGAAGACAAAGCAAAAGAAAGCAAACCTAAATAGAAATGGTGAGGACAAAGGATGCTACTATCTAAGTAGTTAAACAGCTTTTCATCTGATGGGCAAAGATTAAAAAAGAAGTAATAGTATTATTATAGTTTGGAAGTCCATTTTAGCAACCACAAAAGTCTATTCAAATACAGGTTGAACCTTGCTGGTTATTACAGGTGAATCACATACCAAATTAGAAGCTGAAGCTTCAGCAAAGGACAGGCCTCTTGGAATGATTAGAATATGGTCATGCTCTTTGCTTACTCTTACCTGCAAAGGAGGCAGAAAATGGATTATTGATATAGTTTTGAATTTATATTATTCAAGTGGAATATTAAATTGAATGAATAGGTAAAGATTCCAAATTAAAAAAAAACAACTTACTCTCTAAAATACTTACTGTGATATAAGCATTTGGCAGATGTGCCCACCCAAATAAGTCAGCCAATCTATATAAACTGGCTAACTTGCAACGAGTAAGTTTTTCTCCCTTAACAAATGAGGAGGTATCTATCCCAGGTAGATCATTGATGGGTGTAATCATTCCATGACCTGAAAAACAGATAAAGATGATGGCCAGTAGGACAATTAAATAGCTTCTAGCTGTGCTGTGATGTTCCAGCAGCAGTGTATTTAAATTAGCACACCAGTACCAACAATTATTAGACAGGAACTGCACTGCTGGGATTTCTAAGGTCTGTGCTGAAATCTCCGTTACTTTAAGACAGAAGGACCCACACCCTGAATTGAAATCTTCACCACTTTTTCAAACATGAGAGGTGAAATAAAGGTTTCCTTTGAAGTACCACAAGAATTTTTGAGCTCTTTCCTGATTCAAGATCCTATACAGGACTGGGACTGAGCTTTAAGACTTTCGCTACCAATTAAATATTTTCACATGTTACTTGAAAAAATACAGAACAGATTCCTGCTGGACCTGGGACACCAGTATAATATCTTTGAGGAGATGTCTCCATTTTAGCACTTGGATTTAGTCTTAATAAGGAAATTAGGATTAGTGCAAGAGTTCTCAAACACTTAGAAGGCATCACCTCTCTTTAACACTGAAATCACAAAGATCGACTTGTGACTACATGAACATACCCTTCTTCCCTTTACAAATGCATGATATCCCTGAGAGAGCTACAGCCTCTTCTGACAGGGAGTGTTATGACCACAAGAGGTAAAAATAACGGTTTTTCAACAAAACAAGTATGCATTTTGAGATTAGTCACCTGAGTCCCTGGGCAAACACGGCAGAGACCCACAGTCTCAATAACCAACCAGAGACAGAGATGAGATTTTTTTGGGGCTCTCTGTTGACTCTCTTCCGCTTGTGTTGTTAAATGAACTCAGAAGAACCATTTTGGTATAAATTCTCGTAAGATGCTGAATGCTGACAGCTGAAGCTTATAAACTCCTATATGATGTACACCCACAGAACTGAAATTGACTTTAGCACTTCAGTGTTTTATGACTTAGAAAGAAGAACTTGGATGTTATCAGAAAGGTCCTAGTGACATCTTTGCAACAAGAGTGCATACTACAAGCTGTTTTTAACTGTGAGAGCTGTTTGTGTGGTGATTCAGTTTGTCAGGCTGTACTCCCCCCCTTTTTATTCTTTTTTCCCTAACAATTTATATGCAAGAGAAGAAAAATAAACAATCAAAGCAGTTATGAGTTTCACATCTCAATTTATACTTATGTTAAACTGCTAATAGTAATGGGGCACAGCATTTTGTTTCCAGTCTCAGTTAAACTTTTAGTAGTAAATTTTAGAATTTGAGCATGAGTACTCCAAACATTTTGGATATTATACAAATCAAAGTATTTGAGAGAAATAAGTCTAAAAAGGATGGTTAAGGCCACCATCTGTACTACTTCACAGCTGAAGTAAGCTCTGACAGAACTTTTATTAAAAGAGGAGATTCTGGCATTGCTAAGCCTTAGTGATGATAAAAAAAAATAAAAAGGAAAATAAGTAATGCAATTATATGCATAATTCACTTACTGAGTGAGGACGAGGAAAAGCCTGAAAAAGAGCTTGCTGTGATGTATTCAGCAATCTGCTGTAACGCAAGCAGTCCAGTGGGGTTATTGCCCTTCTTCATCTGTTCTTGAATAAGGCATTCCAGATCTTCTCTAAAAGCCTGTAGAAACATTTGAGAATCATCAAGGAAACCTGGCTTTGATAGAAATAAGATTATAGGTGGGGCTGGTAGCTTCGCCTGTTATTAATGTTACATGAAACTTCCCCTTAGACCTTGTTCTTAGATGCTTATAACTTTGCCAAACTTTAATCATCTGACCTAAACTATGTATTGTAAGTATTGGCAATTTGGAGGGTGGGAAGAAGGAGTCTGTTCACAGTGGGTTAACTATTTCCCAGAACACCAAAAGATAAAATGTATTTTTGTAATTGGTAACAAACCCCCTTTTTATCATTAATTAAAGAATACTCCATATTTTGGAAGAGGTATTTGAAATCTGATCAGGATATGTTACTTTCAGTGGGTTAACTATTTCCCAGAACACCGAAAGATAAAATGTATTTTTGTAATTGGTAACCAACCATCTTGCATTACTAGAAACACAGAGGTTTTGGGTTTCTTTTAAATTTAGAATTTTATACATTCTTGGGTTCTTCAACAGCTACGTGTTCTTTCTTCNGCAGAACATATCTTGAAAAAGGTTTTCACAGTATCACATTTAATATACTGTGGACAAAGCCTGTTCTTTCCACATGACAGACAGATTAATTAACATCCACAACAAATGCCTGTCCTAGGACTACTTTGGTCTTGACATTTTTAGACCAAGTAAATTCTCTTGCTTCAAAAACTTTCCTTTTAGGTTATGTTTTCTAACCTTCTCATTATTTCTTGGCAGCATCTTCCAGTTTTTGCCTGAACCAGCAGTATGAAAAGCTGCACACAACATGAGCTGAGGTATATTGCAAATGTTCCTGATGGTTCATTCCAGAAAGACATTTGGTGTCTTTACCACACAGCTGACTCCTATTATAACTCCAGGCTATTCCCTGTATGTAATTGCTTCTTTCAGTTTCCTTTTCTTAACAGAGTACTTGCTCTCAATTAAAAATGAAAACAGTTCTATATGGCAAATGTAATTTCTTAACTGAATTTAAATTCAGTCCTCCAAAGCACCCACTTTGTTGGGTAAAATCCACCAATCTGATGACATAAGTCTGTTTAACAGGTTTTAAGTCTAAAACAGTGTTAGAAAAACCCCCCAAAACATCCTCAAGATTCTATTTGATATGGCTTCTTGGTCAGACAGCTGGATGTTCAGAACTGCACTAATTTCCGAGTTTTCAGACCCATGTTCTTCCTTAGACTAATTTTGCCATGATTACATGTACCTTAGACTTTCCAGATTTCCACAAGATAAACCTCTAAAGATTCTCCAGCTATTACATAGATCTCTCAGTGTAGATCAGACTATGCATGCAGCATCCCTCAGACAGCTGAACCACCTCTTGCTAGCCTAAAGATATATAGGCAAAGTTTGACTTATGTCTTTAGTGGCTGACTATAGCTAAGATCTATATAGCAGGTGGGGAAAAGGAAACAAACAGGGAATCAGTGAAGAAAGGAATCTAACTGGGGCTGCGAGAAAAGACAGGAGGTGCACTAGCACTGGTAGCCCAACAAGGGAAACCAAGGGGAGGTAATTGCCAGAAAAGCAAACAAGAATTGGTGGAAAACAGCAAGCAATTAGAGAAAACATCCTGACTTTTGTCTCTCATCAGCAGATGACTCTAAAACCCGCTCCCTTCAATGTGATTCAGCTCCAAGGATGGCCATCACCATCACCACGACTTCACGTGTTCCCGTGCCAATGGGGCACCACACATACTGACAAAATAACCAGCACTATCCCCAGAATGAGGCCACAAGCCCAGACTGCTGGAAGTCAGACATGCAGAGAAGTCCCCTTGCCCCTCTTGCACCCAGATAATAATCCTTAAGCCTATCCCAGTTGTCTTTGTCCTCATGCCTCATTTGGCACACAGTGGTTAGTTATCACTAGAAAGCAAATAAAGTATTTTTTCCTTATCTCATGGCTCAACACACGGTCCAGTGCCTTCTTTTGCATGTTACTCATACTCTGTTGAGATGACAATTATTTACCTGACAAGATCATGTCTGGGCAGATAATTACTGTAAATCCAAGTGTAAATCACACGCATTAATCTACTAATCCCCAAAGTATACCTTTAGGGTGTAGCAAGGCCCTGCCATCATTTCCACAGACTGGCAGCCAGGAGGTCGGGGTCAGGTGCTCACACCAATTTGAGCTTTCATTCCAAGAGGCCCAGAGCCCCGTTTACAGAGCACTGGACATTAAGTAGATTCTTACATATTCAAAGCCCAACTGCCAGTGAAAATTCAAGTGCAGCACTGAGTGTTTAAGGTGCTGCTGTACCTCAGTGTAAGAAGGAAGATATAGAAAAACATTCTGAAAAAACAGGAAACAGATGATTCAGTACCACCCATGACAGCCTGGCTTAAAATCCTTGAGGTTGGTTAATGCCTCAATCTGAGTACATCTCACTACAATCAAAGTGGTTTTGAATGAAATTCATATGTGCATGATTTACACAATTCCCTTTAGAAGGCAAAGATTTTTCACATAGCTACCAGAAAGGATTTTGATGGTCCAACAGCTCACAAAGCATTGAGAAAGAATACAAGGTCCACTCTTTGTTTTACCATCCTGCTTGAAAATGAAAAAAAAATAAAAATAAAAATAAAAAAATCAGAGGTACTTCCCTGGCCCTTTGCACATCATATCTCCTTAACATTACTGAAGGCTTCCTGCCTCACAAACCCCCCAGACACATAAACCAGACTTTCAAACACCAGCCATCCCAGTGCCAGCTCTCTTTTCTGCTAATGGTTCAACATCAGGCTATGGTTTTATAGCACATTTTCCTTCTGTTACTGTGATCCATTAAGGCTGCAGAGACAGCGGATGGCTAATATATTTCATCCACAAGCTATACTAACACTTGTTGTCAAATTCTGTCTTGCCAAGATATTTGCTTACTTCTCAAATATTCCTGGAAGAGGCCCCCTGCAAGAAAGCTCTGCCATTTCACACTCAGAGAGGCTAAGACGCTTTCCTTCTTGTTTACAGTATGTATATAAGGAAACTGCACATCTGTAGTCTCATGGGGGCCATATGGATGACAAAATTCATGGAATTCATAAAAGTATTTGCCTTGGAGGAGATGAAGAAAAACTGCTATCTGTATTATATTAAATCACTCTCACTTCAATTCAACAAGGACTATAAAAAGGATCTGCAAAAACATTCATGGTAAACTCTTAGTCATAGCCAGACTTTTTTTTTTTTTTTTAAAAAACAACCTGTATGAGTAGTGTTATTTCTATAGCAAAGGAAGTATCATGTATTCTGGGCAATTTTTAACAAATACTTTTTGCTTATTTCTGGTTGTATTTTTAATTCTTTCACTTTCTGAACTTGCTATGTTCATTCTTCTGAATTTAGTTTTGCTCTCGGATGCTTACACACTTGCTGAGGCTACTACAAATGAGGATTTAGTGTTACGGCAGCAATTTTGTTAAACTGAACACACTTTCCTCATAAGTAATGTACGAAGTAACAGGAATTATGCAAGAGCCAGGGAAAGTAGCAAATAAAGAGGTTTGGGATGAGTTGTAAAACAGATGTGAAGATAGGAACGAAGGGCATAAAGTATAGAATTTATCCACACACCAATGCATGACAATGTTTTCTAGCAGACTGCAGCCTTCTGGTATCATGCACACACTCGTGCATTCATCCTTGCCTATTTATGAATACGTCAATATCTTTTGTTCACTGCTATAGACCTTTGAAACTTGTATCTCAATGTCCTTAGATAACCATCCCACGCGTGCTAAAACAACCTGCCTTCATTTCTGCTGATTACTGATGGGTTTATCTGAAAGGCATCACCTTCTTCTGAACAACAACTATCTTAAATATTAGCTATTAATTATATTTGTTGGAACTTTCACAGTACAGCACTGATTTTTATAAAACCACCCCTGTGCAAGGCTCTTATGTTGAGGTCTGACCTGTTCAGCAGCAAGAATCTATTTCTGAAAAGCTAAACATAGCCTGAAGACCAAGGAGATTGATTTTGCTTTAACTCAAAAGACCGTAGTATATATATTATATATATGGCTGGCTTTATAAAGCAACTACCCACAAGTGACCAAGTAAAAGTTGTGCTTAAGAGAGATGTTTTCAAAATGTTGACAAACATTCCGCCCTGGCACAAAGCAGATATTTTTCAAGCAGAAAGGTCACTAGTAATTTCAGATGTAGTGTTTGACAAGAAAATGCTGACAACAGAAAAAATGTACTGTCAAATGAATGAAAAATTATGTTATTCAGCTGTCCAGCATTTCTCAATAAAGAAAGTTTCAGCTCTGAGATTTAAATAGTTCTTTGGGGTACATGTGAGGTTTTTTTGGTTTGTTTTAAAACACAAACTTCAGACAGAAGACAATACAGTTAGAGCAGTGACTTTTTACAGGGGGTTACTGAGTGCCAGGATGAGAAGTCCTGCACCTCACAGCTGCCTATGCTGCCTGTCAGTGCAGTCACCTCATCAACATCACCACCACCTCTGGATCCAGCCAACCTGCCAGTGTTTCAGCAAGTCTGCTGCCTGGATAACCTGGATAAATGAAAACTGGGCCCATGACAGCTACTGTAAAGGAGGAAGAGCAATATTTCAGACAAGATATACAACTAGAAGGATGCTGAGCAGAACATTTATTCACCTGGCAGAGAGCCACCTAAGACAAGAGCCTGACCTTGGTGTGCAGCAGGCTGAAAACTCCCCTTCTGCTACTGCCAGCTGAGGTTGTTTTCAAAACTGCAGTGAGCTTAACTACACTAGCTTACACCAGAGGGAAACACACTTTTGCAGTTACACTATGAACCAAGGCATCCCCTGCAAAGCCAAGCCTGCCAGCTGCTGACCTGGCCGCTCTGCATCCATCTCACCTGCCTTCTGAACACCACTCCTCTGCCTTGCACTGAGACAAGAGTTTCCTCACAACTCACCAATAAAAATACAGGGGGCAGCTCAGCCTGTTCCTAAAACTGTTTCTATAACTCCACATTTTATAAACAGTTTTCAAAACTCCAGCCATCTCTTTCACACCAGCTTAGACAGCCTTGCATGGTGCTGCAGCCTGCAGAACAGGTACAGCTTTTCTTGATAGAGTTGTTAGTTGCATGATTAGGTCAAGGTCTTTCTAATGTCATAAAATTACTTATCCAGAAATATTTTCAATCATCTTCCAAATACACTTCATAAACTCAAGCAGTTTATGTGCAAGGGCTCTCTAAAACTCTATAATGAAGTTACAAGCCTCAGTTCTGACTCATTTACTTCCATTTTCTTTCAGGATAGTCTTAAGTGTGAGTTGACAATATAAACTGGGGACTTTAAAAATCAAAGCAACATTTGCATGTATGAGTTGACAACTGGTATATTTCAGTCAACATAAGCAGAAAAACTAGAATAACCAACTTGATAGAATGACTTATTTTACATGTATACACATCTATATATAGCACAGAATAATAATGTTGCTAGAAAATTTTAGTATTAATCTCTTGGTAGGCAGCTCTCAAAGGATGTTAAGAAATATGCAAGCTCCTAAATATTTTGACTGTTTATGCTGTTTCTTGTTTGTTGACCACTCCATCTAGTCCTTATCCACTCAGAAGAAGTACAAATAATATGGTAAGGGAAAAAAAATCCCTGTAAATAAAGAAAATAATAGTATACAAGTAATCTACAAATACTCCATGCTATTGCAAACCTTTAAGAGAAGAAAGTATGGTCTCACATTAGGACTAATTACAGCAAGGTGCAAACTGATGTGCCAGTCTCCAGGAAAGTAGCTAGAAGGGGTATGTAAGGTCCCTACATTTAATAGCAGCACTGCTGTTAGCTGAGAAGTTGCAGAATAACACAAGAATACCCTTTACCCATTTTCACTTTTGCCCATCTTTGTTCAGAGTTTATATATCTTAACTTCATTTAAAAAAAAGGTCTAATTCAACTTAATTTATATATAATGTGCCCACACAAAGTCTTTAAGCCAAATCACCACCATTGAAGAAAAGTTTCAAACCTTAACTGGTATTTTGCTCTTGAGAGTGAAGAGATGTTAATTTTAACTCCTGTGCTGTGAACGCAGCTGCCCGTGAAGAGGAAGACCTTCACTGACACAGCCCATAGAAGCTTGGTAACAGGCTGTTTCAAGACTGGAGTTTAGATACAAACAACCGGTGCCCTAAGTGGAAAAGGGTGGAGCTGCACACAAAAAAACCGCCAGTGAGTTAAGGCTGGTGGGGAGGAGATAAGAGTCACAAAAAGTGTTTGCTAATGCCATGAAAAGAAAAAGGAGTGGGGGGGGAATTCTGTGTTAAGATAGGAAGAAACAGGCTCAGTAGCAAATACAGGGAATTAGGTAAAGCCATAATAATCGCTTCACTTGCTGTGAAGCATGTGGGTATCTGGGCTGAATCCAGCGACTTGATTGACAGTGAGCTGGTCCCCATACAGAGTTCAGCCTGTGCCGGTTTTTCCAGCTCCTCTAACCCAGTACACACTAAGTTCCCTCCATGAGCTCAAGCAGCGTGTTTACTCCTGCGATAAGCAGCCTAGAGATACCCCATGATAAAAGCAAAACCTGAAGCACTGAACTCCTTCGCAAAGCCCATTTTCAGTACACGCAGGTCCCAGAGCCCCAGCGACCTCCTGGGAAGAGGGGTCTGGGTCCCTCCCTCACATTTTCTTGTGCACTAAAGCCATGCTGCGCATCGGGCTGAAATTTATAATGCTAGGAGAAATTTCCTACAACTAACCAGTAGGAATTTTTGAAATATTGATGGGGGAGGGGGAGGAGGGAAGGGAACAAAACCCAGAATCAACTAGAAAACTGTTGGCTTTTTTATCTAATGAAAACCACAGTTAGAACTACATGGAAAACAGCAGTATGGAAATAGGAGTGAAATGTAACTAATTTTTAATATAAGGAAATAGGAAAAAAACCTCACAATTGTAGTTGTGGTGCAGGACATGGATATGAATTGACCATGTACTGTCACAGTGATAGAAATGGATGTTAGCAATGGGATTTATTGGTTTCTCATAGGGATCTAATAGATGACCTTGACTTGGGACAGCATTACCCTGAGCACAAATTCCCTCTCACTTCAAATACTGAGCTTGTCCAACCCTCCCAGTCTGCCCCGGGATACTGTAACTGCCAGAGTGGATCTTTAAGGGGTATTTTGTGACATGTCTTAAATGATGTGTCAAAGTAAGCTCATCTCCCCCACTGACTGAAATGCTGCACATGTCGCATGACGAAAGTCTGTGATTCAATACGCTATAGTGAGGAGAGTCCTGACTCCCCAGCAGGTAGTCAGGAAGAGGTCAGAGAAGTGAGCTGCTATGTAAGAGGCCTGCCCAGCCAGGAGGTCCCAAGGGGATGCATATGGTTGTAAGCCCTTCCTGGCCAAAGGGTGATGCTCCTGGAAGATCTGAAAGGCTTTTGAACTTCTGAGAAACAGCAGCGGAAGCTGAAACATGAGGAACTGAAAGGACTTTGATACTTTAAGAAAATAAACGGCCCCAAAAGGGAGTGGTGGTGTGAAAATACTGCACTTTCGCTTGATACAAAACAAAGCAAGCTGGACAACTGCAAAAACTGGGAAAAAACATAGATCGAGCCATCCTTCATCTCTGTCCTGATGGTTTGAAAATAACATAGCCAAATAAATTCAAGTGTCAGTAGGTTTGCTTGCTTTTGAGAAGAAAAATCTGCAGACCTCTGAATAGAGAGCTGCTAAGCTGGACTTATCTCCCCACTTTTTTGAGCAAGCCTGACTGACGTGGGAGTCAGGGGCATGTGTGCGTGTACAAGGCAGGAAGGAAGAGAAGCACAGGAAGGAGAGAAGCACATTTTTAACCTCAGCACAGAACCTCCCTGATTTTAAAATCTGGATGGCTGTACCCAAAACAGCACCCTCATCTAATAATGGCAGCATCGAAACAGAATTGTGTCGAACACCCCGCAGAGATGGATCAGTAGATGGATCAGTATGTGCTTTCTACATCCAACATGAAATTAAAGCAAAGCATTATGAGATCCTGCCAGCAGAGTGCTCAACTTAAAAAGAAACAAGCTCCAAATAACTGCGTATCATAGGTAAAAATAGCAAGTTCACATTCAATGGATCTCAACAAGCCACAGGCAACTTTCACTAGTGAATTCAAAGCAAACTGGGCATTTACACTGCAAAAACCAGACATGTTTAAGTCTACATATTTCAGCTGTTCAACTTAACTCTTTATACACAAATTTGACTCATAACTTTTTATTACATCAGTAAAAATAAATATAGTTCATAACACAGTATATTTTATGTATAAGAATGCATCATCTCCCATTTATCCTCTGCCTTGTAGCTCTTCTTCAAATACAGAGACATAAAATGGATGTAAAGTGGTACTCAATACAATTTAAGCAGTGATTCTAATTTCCTGTCAGGTTACACACACAGCTCTGTTAGCTAAAGCCTGTAGTCAGCTTTCCTACTGGTAGATCATTGTTTCACCTGGTCTTACCTCACTGGAAGCAGCACAGCCCTGCTGCCTGCCCACAGAAACACCAGACACCTTCCCCAGCCACTTGCCCTGGGAGAGCTGCAGGGAGTTTCTCCCTTCTGTATGTTCATGCAGCTCCTTAATAGTGAACCGACTGCTCAGTCTTCTCACGCCTTAACTACAAGCATTGCCTTTTTTTTCCTTACATGTTTTTGAAGCTTCTTGTTGCCATGGTGAGTGCAGCAGAGAAATGCCAGAAGGAAATGAAAGCCAGGAGGACTTGTATACCATAACTGAAAAAAGGGTTTTGATGATACAGCAAATAAATATTTACTCTTTGAAAGGGGTTGTTACTCTGTGTAACAAGCAATATATGACTATGTAGCTTATAAAAAGAAACCACTGTTTATAATTTCAGACTTAAGTTGGAAAACTTAAAAAAAAAAACAACAAAACAACAAACCCCATCTTTTCAAATTCTGAATATCTTACAGGTCAACTGATGCAAAGCAATAAAATTAGCCCATGATATAAACATAGCACCTTACCTTTAAAAACAACAACAACACAGTACCTTAACCTCATGAACTGGGAGACATTACTGAAATAAAATTAAATGGCTTTATTCTAAAGATTTTCCAGCAGTACCTCTGTATGCTATCAGACCGCTCAGACCCAGCAGATCTTAATTTTTATTTTTTTTCCACCTTTTTAACAGAGAACAACAAAGGTGCAGGTCCTATCGGATTCTCCAGGTGGTCAGATGCTTACAGGTTAAATGTGGCATTAAACAGACATGTCTGAGAATTCACTGATAATGTCAGGATATTCTTTGTGGGCAGCAGTTATAAAACTCCCATGATTTGTTTAAGACTTATTATGAACAGACTGCAAGACATTAGCAAACATCAGAGGTAATGGGAATAACTTTTCAGTAGCTCTTAAATGATTTAATTTAGGAAAGGGAAATTGCACATCAGAGAGGAGTAGCCAGACTGCACATCAATACCTACATCAAACAGCACATCAGAGAGATGCAGCAGTTTGATGTTTAAAGATGTCTGGTCAGGGCTGTAGCCTTTACAATAACATGCACTGCACAAAGTATACCATGGTTATTGAAATATATTCTCTAATTTATTTTATTGCTAAAGGATTTAGATTTTCCTACTTGAAAGAAAAAACAGACTAAATCAGTACCTAAGCTTCCTAGTGTATGACAGTTATTAACCCTTTAGTTTTAGACCACACTCCTTTGCTCAGAGAAATTGCACATTGAAATAAGCTCACCTCAAGTCCACATATGCTTGTGTATTTTTTAAGAAAGGTATTATCCTTGCTACATAAACTTCATATTTACTAGTCCTTGCCAGAAGATGAGCCAATGACTCTTTCTCTGATCTGAATGCATATATGAAGACTGGATGAAGATACAAATGCACACATCTAAGACTGGATAAGGATTTACCAGTGAGCAAACTCTTTAAAATGTGTCTGATAACCTATCTTCCTCTTCTTCCCAACACCTTCAAACTGTTTCCTCCTTTCGACAGGAATAAACCAGAAATGCAACAAAGCTTTATGCAAACTTTTAGTGCAGTATAATTCTCCAGACACAGAACAAAAACATTACGCACAATACTTGCTAGTTCAATCCTGAACCCATGTTACACAGACTAGTAATAGGAAAAACGTTTTCTGGCCCTCTTATGAGAAATACTCAGAAGGAGACAAGGTAATTATTTTCAGCCCTGACCCTCCAGAGCATGATGGCACATCACAGGTGGAACCTGGAAGAAATAATGCAATTTCTATCCTCAAATCAACTATGGAATGTGCTTGATGGACATTCAGTCACAAAGGGTGTATTAAAAATTCTTTTGTTTCCTCACACAAAAAGTACTATCAGGGTTCCTCAACATTTTCTATATCAAGAAAAGAGACAATGGAAGGAGATACTTGTGAGGAACTGGTAGCTCTGCCACCTCTTCTTTGTGCCCGATCACAGCCAGCTCCCACATTCCTGTTTCTCCCGAACAGATGCCAAGAGCTGAGCAGGCCGCAGGCCCCTGGCTTATTTGGACAACTGCTCCCTTACACAGTAAAAACTTGCAACTTATTGGCAGCTCCAAATAGTCACTTCCCAAAAAGTGCTGGGGTCAGCTTCTCTCATGGCAGGACACTCTCAGGAACTCAGAAGCTCTTTGTTCTTCAAACTCCTGCTAAAACCTAGATTTGCCCCTCTTCCTCCTCCTTCCTGAAACCTGCATGCTGACGTTGCATCTATTTAAAAAAATATGGATGCTGCAGCCATAAAGGGAGATTTATTACACTTGGCAGAGTTGACAAAAGGTGTCTCAAAACGTTACATTCATTGGATTCAATACTGCCATTGAAAGGATAAAAAATAGTACACAGATGAACTTTAACAAGGTCTCTAACTTATTTTTATCTGTTAGGATAAAGATCCAGTCTTTGCTGCAAGTTCTAGCTATTCAAAATATGAACATTTTAAGAGGAAGGAGGAGACACCGATCACATTCTACAATTAAGTGTTTAACATAAAATTATCATGATTAAAGCATTATGCAATACCTCCTTAGAGTATTTTCTTTATAAAAGAGTTTGACTGCAAAAGCTAGCACAAATTGACTTGAAAGTAATAAATTCTTTAGTCAACAGGTTCACATTACACTCGGAGCACCAGAGAGATCCAAGAGGCACTCCACGACAACACTTCAGCAAACAATTCAGTTATTCATGGCAGACTGTAATGGGGTGATTACTAACAGCTGCTTGCAATCTCATTACATATGGAAAAGCTTCCAAAAAAATTACAGAAGAAGCACCCCAACTTACAGAGAAACTGAAAAGAGAAGGATCTGCACAGCTGCTTAACCCCTTCCCAGTCCCGTTATCCTCATTACTCAACATTACACCCCAACACCCCCAAAGGCTCATCCTCACAACAGTCCTTACTCCCTGTGGCTTCAAAATACTCCAGGCCATGGTATTACTTTCCAATGTAGTCGTCAGGTTAAACCCAAAGAATGCACATATTAAAATATAAATTAAAACAAATCTGAGAGTGTTTCATTAGATGTTACAGTTTTACCCATAGTCATCACAAAGAACTTACACAACCAGTAGGTGAGGGCTAATATGGCCAAGTATGGGCATGATCACCCCCAAGGACAAGAAAAGAACACAGTCTAGCTTTTAAACAAACTTAACCCAATTAAAAATGTTAATTAAAGCATTTCTGATGCAAATGATACATTAATATTCAAACCCAGAAAGCAGAGCACCACGTAATGCCCCAATTTGTTCCTATGTGACCAGTGACTTCTTCAATCTCTTCCCTGCCTCTGAGTTTTAATTACGTCCCCTGCAGCAAGCCAGATCTCTTTGTAATACTGCAATGAAGCATAAGAATATAAAAGCATCAGAAGAAAAAACACCACAATAAAGGCTGCTTGTTCACAGACAAAAAAACTATGCAAACAAAATGCTGGATAATCTCTTTAGTGACTTCTCTTAGAGGATGGTCCAGAACTATTTTAGCTGCTGTGACACAGGTCTCTTTTTTTCCAGTCTCAAAAAGTTACACCGGAATCTCAGATAATACAACTTTTTAATTCCCATTACCACTTAACCCCACTCACAGGGCTCTGCAGTATCTGAGTGACCCTTTTCCTTTGCTCCATCATATTGAAGTCCTGTCTCAGGTCAGGAGACATGTTTCTCTCCCGAATATACTCCGGGTCATTCTCGTTGATGCGATCGAAGTACCGCTCTTTGTGAGGCATTGTGGCTGGGGGAGGAGTAGTGATCACCATCTGGCTGGCATCAGTACTCATGCTTCAACCCTGCTGGAAGGCTTCACCTGAAACAAAAAAGAGGGAAGCATGACTACCCATGGAGAGGAGGCCATTGGATTTAGTTCCAAGTCTGGACACAAAAAATGTTCTTTTTCAGCTCTTCAGAACAACATCTAAAATGAAAGGAGAACAAGTGAATATCATAATCAGAAAACTAAGGAAACTAAGAAGAGCGTTTAAAACCCATTACTAAGTTCTCCGATAGTCTATAAGTATCTCTAATCAAGTTCAAATAAAAAAACCAACAGCATACAAATTGAAATCAGGACTCAAAAATGATCGCAATATACTTTACAGCACACTTTCCTGTATCATTTTGTATTGCACCCATCTTCATCACACTCAAGGTTTTTGTAATAGCTCTCCTTCCTGACATAGTCAACCAAACACACCCAGAAGGCAGGGTTACAGTTTGACATCTGCTCAGAGCTCATGTCCCAACTTGAACAAAGATATTCCTCAATTATGGCCTTTCCAATGCATCTCATAACCCCAACTTGAAGAGGAGGTGCCAGGCAGCTCAAAGACTTCCAGGGGATCTCCCCAAAGCACTAGTTGAAGCCTATGTTTCCAGAAGACATATGAAGACAGCGAGGGAACTGCAGAAAAGGTGGCATGTTGAGTTGCACAAGGCTGAAGCAACATTCATGTCTCAGAGTTGAGTTTTAGCTGTTCTCCTCTTGTGGGCAATTGTATTCGTACAAAGAATCAGGCTCAGAAGCACACTCAGGAACACATTTCCTCAAACAGGTACTGAAGAAGGATGTTTTCTCAGGTTTGAGGAACAAAGAGGAGCAAGATTTGTAGGAAGAGATAGTGTATTATGAAAATACACTTTGACATGCAAATATCTACATTGAATAATATCTTTAATATAAAAATATTTGCATGCAAATAATTCACATCTTCAGAGGAAAAAAAAAAAGACCAAGATGAAGGAATGAGTTGTTGAGCAGTACTAGGCAGCATGGTGTGACATTATTGTATCAGCGGTTTCAAGTGTGGTTTTTCCATAGCACAGTTCACCCCTCCCTTGTTTGGGTCAGTGTAACTACTGGTTGGGGCATTCTGTGAATGGTGATCCCACGTGGAGCATCTGAACTCCTCCAACTATAACCTCACATATTTAAGTGGAAACAGCTTGGAAGCCCTGTTAAAACCAGCGTCAGCAGCCCAAGCGCTCCTCCTGCCTGTGACAAGCCCTTGCAGTTCTTGTGCTGCACCCTCTGCTCTGCAGCCACACTACAAACCAGGCTGGCAGGAGGATGCAAACTGGTTTTCAGCCAGTTTCCCACACTGACACCCAAACAGCTTTGCTGACACATTGCAAGGGACAGCACAAGGATGAAATCCTGTGGCAGTGCAGCCCTGCCACCACATATGAAATCCCTGCCAGAAGACAAGACAGATACCACCTAGGGAGCTGGGAAAGTATTAGCAGATAAGGGACAAGAAAAACATACCCAAGATTTTCTCATATATTACAGATTCTGATGAAGAGTTGGGATTGAAAAATAAACCAAAACTACTAACACCCTTCTAAAAACTAAATCACTACAGGGTATAATTGGGGTGTGTGTGTGTTTTGTTTTTTAGGGAGAAAACATCTAGGATGCAACATTATCTAGCTGCATGCACAGAACTTCCAGGTGGTACCTGTCATGTTGGATGATCATACTGTGAACATAGCAAGCCCTATGAACATTGATGGCTTTGGTACAGGGGCTGTGGAAGGAATCTAGTGAGTTTTGCATTTGCTGCTCGGGTGCAGTATGAGTTTAATCAGCATTTACTGACTGACCACCCCGAAGCCTGCTATGGGTGATCAGTTGGGTGATGCTGGGGAGAAGACAAGGGGCTTCCCTTCTAGGAAGTGAGAGTCTGGAAAAAAAGAAAAAAAGTAGTAATATAAAAGAAGCTTAAGTCTTTTGAAAGACTGAACTATTGTCTTTTACAGTTAGGATCACTGAAGCAGGATAAACCTCGAGACAGCCTTTGGGGATATGACCACAGCTCAACTTCCCTGTGTTCACATTTAATGAGGTACCCTTATAAATGTAACCAGGTATGATGACCCCCCTTCCCCTCATCCCTGCCTTCCAAAATGGCAAGGTTTAAGAAAAATTATAGATCCCAAGACCATGTGCTCACCCTCCATATGCCACAAGGTATGAAAAGCTTGGGACCAGACCCCTCAACATACACTATTCTCTATCTGCATTACAGTAAATACCTCAACCCGAGTCAGAACAGACACCTTCCAGGCCCCGCTGGGAACTAGAAGCTGCCTGAAAATGCAGATGGCAAGAACCTTGCTTGAATCAGCCACCAGCTGCAACTGCTGCTATTCAGTTACTTCCTCTCAGAAATGGTCTTATTTTTTCCTAAAATGCTCCTGAATCCTGTTAACCCCAAGTGGCAAACTTGCTCAGCTGCTCATCCACTTGGATGGACCAACTACACGCATGTCTGAACTTCAAAAAACTTTTATTGTTATTATTATAGGTTTACAGGACATAATTAGTTCAAGTCCGTTACTTTACAATTCATTCTTACAGTGACAGAAAAGCTCATTCATCTGTAAAAAGACACAAATGTGGCTGGCAATACCAAAAATCCACAATAGAGATTTTTCTAATTACTTTGGACTTCATTTTTTTTTTTTACTCTTTTATTTCAGATGGGTTTATTACCTCTAGCCATTAAGATTACAACATTAAAGTCCTTGTACCACAAAAAAAAAATAATAAAAAAATCCATTACTGAACATAATATGGGTATTGGGTCCAGTTGCTCTTATTAGGTCTGGTTCAATGACTGCTCTGTTGGGCCCAGGCTGACTCTCATATAACCCCTACTGTTCAGCTGGAAAAATTTCAAACAGATCAACCATTCTTGTATTATTTATTTGTATCTTGCGATCTTTTTTTTTTTTTTTTTTNGAAGAGATAGTGTATTATGAAAATACACTTTGACATGCAAATATCTACATTGAATAATATCTTTAATATAAAAATATTTGCATGCAAATAATTCACATCTTCAGAGGAAAAAAAAAAAGACCAAGATGAAGGAATGAGTTGTTGAGCAGTACTAGGCAGCATGGTGTGACATTATTGTATCAGCGGTTTCAAGTGTGGTTTTTCCATAGCACAGTTCACCCCTCCCTTGTTTGGGTCAGTGTAACTACTGGTTGGGGCATTCTGTGAATGGTGATCCCACGTGGAGCATCTGAACTCCTCCAACTATAACCTCACATATTTAAGTGGAAACAGCTTGGAAGCCCTGTTAAAACCAGCGTCAGCAGCCCAAGCGCTCCTCCTGCCTGTGACAAGCCCTTGCAGTTCTTGTGCTGCACCCTCTGCTCTGCAGCCACACTACAAACCAGGCTGGCAGGAGGATGCAAACTGGTTTTCAGCCAGTTTCCCACACTGACACCCAAACAGCTTTGCTGACACATTGCAAGGGACAGCACAAGGATGAAATCCTGTGGCAGTGCAGCCCTGCCACCACATATGAAATCCCTGCCAGAAGACAAGACAGATACCACCTAGGGAGCTGGGAAAGTATTAGCAGATAAGGGACAAGAAAAACATACCCAAGATTTTCTCATATATTACAGATTCTGATGAAGAGTTGGGATTGAAAAATAAACCAAAACTACTAACACCCTTCTAAAAACTAAATCACTACAGGGTATAATTGGGGTGTGTGTGTGTTTTGTTTTTTAGGGAGAAAACATCTAGGATGCAACATTATCTAGCTGCATGCACAGAACTTCCAGGTGGTACCTGTCATGTTGGATGATCATACTGTGAACATAGCAAGCCCTATGAACATTGATGGCTTTGGTACAGGGGCTGTGGAAGGAATCTAGTGAGTTTTGCATTTGCTGCTCGGGTGCAGTATGAGTTTAATCAGCATTTACTGACTGACCACCCCGAAGCCTGCTATGGGTGATCAGTTGGGTGATGCTGGGGAGAAGACAAGGGGCTTCCCTTCTAGGAAGTGAGAGTCTGGAAAAAAAGAAAAAAAGTAGTAATATAAAAGAAGCTTAAGTCTTTTGAAAGACTGAACTATTGTCTTTTACAGTTAGGATCACTGAAGCAGGATAAACCTCGAGACAGCCTTTGGGGATATGACCACAGCTCAACTTCCCTGTGTTCACATTTAATGAGGTACCCTTATAAATGTAACCAGGTATGATGACCCCCCTTCCCCTCATCCCTGCCTTCCAAAATGGCAAGGTTTAAGAAAAATTATAGATCCCAAGACCATGTGCTCACCCTCCATATGCCACAAGGTATGAAAAGCTTGGGACCAGACCCCTCAACATACACTATTCTCTATCTGCATTACAGTAAATACCTCAACCCGAGTCAGAACAGACACCTTCCAGGCCCCGCTGGGAACTAGAAGCTGCCTGAAAATGCAGATGGCAAGAACCTTGCTTGAATCAGCCACCAGCTGCAACTGCTGCTATTCAGTTACTTCCTCTCAGAAATGGTCTTATTTTTTCCTAAAATGCTCCTGAATCCTGTTAACCCCAAGTGGCAAACTTGCTCAGCTGCTCATCCACTTGGATGGACCAACTACACGCATGTCTGAACTTCAAAAAACTTTTATTGTTATTATTATAGGTTTACAGGACATAATTAGTTCAAGTCCGTTACTTTACAATTCATTCTTACAGTGACAGAAAAGCTCATTCATCTGTAAAAAGACACAAATGTGGCTGGCAATACCAAAAATCCACAATAGAGATTTTTCTAATTACTTTGGACTTCATTTTTTTTTTTTACTCTTTTATTTCAGATGGGTTTATTACCTCTAGCCATTAAGATTACAACATTAAAGTCCTTGTACCACAAAAAAAAAATAATAAAAAAATCCATTACTGAACATAATATGGGTATTGGGTCCAGTTGCTCTTATTAGGTCTGGTTCAATGACTGCTCTGTTGGGCCCAGGCTGACTCTCATATAACCCCTACTGTTCAGCTGGAAAAATTTCAAACAGATCAACCATTCTTGTATTATTTATTTGTATCTTGCGATCTTTTTTTTTTTTTTTTTTAATGAGGACATTTGTTAGATATGTACTCAGCTTTTTAGGATCTAAAAATCTGTGCCTCCTTCTCAGCACAGGACTGGAAAAAACACAGAATTATTATTTATAGAAAATCCAAATCTCAGAATCTATGAATTGTGATTCTCTCATCCCCATTTTTTGATAAGAGTCTTTTACCTAGAAGAAAAATCAGCTTAGCTGCACAGCTATTTTGGCTTCCAACACTTTCACTGATGTTCATGAACTACAGAAAAGGAGCTATCCTCTTCCTGAGTGGTAGTGGTTAACATTTCTCCAGTATGCTATATACTGCATAAGTGGTTCTGAGGAGCGAGGCACAGGTGGAAACAAGAGGCTGTAGACCCCTACAGCACTATATCTAGACTGATCAGAAAGGACAAACATACACAGAGAAATCAAACCTAAACTAGGATCTAATTTTTGTACTGGTAAGAAGACTTACTCCGCTGAGACATACGTTTTGGCCCCAATTCTAGTCCCTTCCAACCCCTAATATCTACGAACCTATGAATCTATGCTGTCATGCCAAAAAGAGATCAAACTGTACAGAAGAGTTTTCCCACCTATGGCTCAACTATTCCAATAGGGGGCAAAAGAAACTAAAAGCAGCAAGTCAGCATATATAATTTTTTCTTATACAGAACCTCACCTTTGCTGAAAATACTTCTAGGAAACTGTGAAAAAGGGACTCAAAAGATCTTGTTAGGGGGTAACTTGAACCCTGCTTCCCCTTGTCTAGTTATGCCCCCCTGGCTCAAGCTGAACTGTGATATTGCTACAAAAGGAAACAGGTCATGTCCTCATGTGCTTTGATGTCTTATATATCTCATGAGCTTGGCTTCCATATTCTGTTCTATATTTTATACCTGTAAGTGGGCTACAGAGAAGAAGTAGAACATTCCACCTCTGTCAGCAGGCTGCACATCTCTCAATTTTTATTTAACAAAAGCTTCCCTTAATTCCAGTAAAGTAGAACTGTTTATTTCAGGCTGCAACATTAGGTCCTGAGCATCCCCACCAGATACTTTGTAAACTCTAAGTAACATTCTGTGCTGCTTTTTTTTTGAGTAACTATTTCCAACATCAAATCATAAAAGAAGCTCAAAAATAATAATGAGGTCAGGGAAACAAGGAGTACTGAAGGAAAAAAAAACAAAAAGGGCAACAGACTAAATACAAGGGAAATTATTCTTGCCAAAGAATACCCCAGAAAGCGCTTAATTCTTTTTTATCTTTCCTAATGTACAGTATGTATATAAAACCAAATTCCTCCATAAGACAAAAACAGAGCATCAGAAAAGCGATCAAATAATGAGATCACCTAGCAATGGATCATTAACCTACCTTTCTGTGGATTTTTTTATGGCTGGTTTCAGACACCCCCATGTTCCCTATGCAGTAGAATCCATCTGTTCCAGGAGCTGCTGGCACTGCAGCCCAGCAGTGTGTGTCCTGCATCATTAACTGCTGCGATGGAGTTCAGCTCCGAGCTACACTAGACTGCATCTGAGCAGTTCTTCTGTAAGGAGCACATTGTGTTATTCTGCTCTTGCTATTTCTCATCTGCTTGTTTTTAAGAACAGTCTGATTCCCCCTGTCTCTCTCTCTCCCCCCCCCCCGCCCCGATATCTTGTCTGCCAGGAGAGTTGTTGGAACCAAACTGGGTGTTCTCTTGATCTCAGTTCCAGTCTCCCTATGAAACAGGCAGGTCCCAGTCTGAATCAAAGCCTTGGCTTTAGCCAGTACCCTCAGCTAAGTAAGTAATCTGGTAGAAAGAAATACACTTAAGAAACAGGAGGGAAATTGTTAGGAGGGACAGGAAAATATGCAGTAGAATATGGTCTGATAAGGGTCACCACAGCCACTTGATTTTTTTTTTTTTAAATGCTACAACAGGCTTGGGTTTTATTTATCAGTCACACACTGGTAGAGTTAAGCAAAACATATGTTCAGAAGTTAGCATTTTCTAAATGCAGCTTGTGGAAGTGAAAATCCTTCTGCTACCCTAGATAGCTAGCATTTTTTTCAAAAATATATTAACAGATTTTACTAATATACAGTGTCTCTGTACATTAGCACTCAGGTCAAACTACACCCTTAAATTGACACAAGACAGTATTTGCATTGGAAGAAGTCACAGCTTCTCCCAACCTTCCCAGCTATTCAATCTCTCTCCCCATATCACCTCTTCAGATGCACACCAGCAGATGTCTGTAAGCTCAGATAGTGGACCATGCATGAGAAAGTATTCTTCAGCTCAGTTTCTTATTTGACTTAGGGTGTTGGGGTTTGTTGTTAATTTATTTTGTTTTTTGGTGGATTTTTTTTTTAAATTAAAACACAAAAGCCCACTTTTTTATTTTTTTAAATGGATTTATTTTCAGCTGTATCAGTTCCCCCAGCCAGTTAACTGTGTATTTACACAAATGTTTCTTCTGAAACTAAGAAAATTATGACGATACAGGAGTGTCTAATATTGCTTCTCTCAGTAGTAACACACTCATAAACTATTTGCCATACTGTAGCCCAAACTGGTTATAAATCAAATATCCTAATCCAGAGTTGCATATTTAAGTCCTTATGCTTTTAAAGAGCATAAGCTAATAATCATAATCTCCTTTCATACACCATATCGAAGAGTCTACATGACATCAGCATATGTCTAAGAAATAAGAACTTGAGTGTATTTAAATCTTGGGTTTGTGTCTTTGTTAAATCTAAAGCATTGTTTTTGCCCAGTTATATAGTACAATATTGAAGTCAACAAATACTCAAGCTATGCAACTCACACTTCACTCAGTATAAACAGGAACTTAGCCAGATATATTTTACAATTGAAAGTTGAGATAATATAGTGGGTTGCTGACAGCCACCCAGAATATGAGGGCTATACATTCACCTTTAACTGAAGATGTGACACTTTTTCTCTGTCAAGGAAGGCTCCTCATAAGCTCCAAGCCTGCAGCAGTTACAGTCTGCACCCACATCTGCAGGTCAGCGTGCCAACACTCTGCAGCACAAGCAGCAGAAGAAAAACATATCAAACCAAAGATGATGGTTTGATGTACCCAATAAGCTCTAACACATGGCCATAAATGCTATTTGCATGAGTTAAGTCTCATAAATGAATTTGTACACTTAACCCTGTAGACCTGAGCTATTTCAATCATTCATGTTCTGGTATTCCCTTCACTACAACGGGACAGGTTTTTGCCATGGCAAGAACCCTTGATGAGAGAATTAGCCAGTTACCCTTTTCTGGGTGACAGCATGATAAAAGACAAAACCAGTATCACAAGGACAATCTCTAGAATTCAGATTCAACCTCCACCTTGGCCCAGTATCAAGCCTCCTGTGCTGTGTGAAAGGCTGTATGTAACGGGCCTGGTGCCACAGCTATACTGCGTGACTCTTGTGCAGTCAGCAGTGTAGGGGTTTCCTTGCTTCACTTCATAAAATTATGTTTTCATGTTTTACTAGCCAGTTGTTAAGGTTCTGCAAACAACAAGGATATTTTGACACACTGTCGATACATATTTTGATAATATTCTTTATACAAAACATTCAAATCATAATAAACCCAGTCACATAAGAGAACTGGTTACAGAGAAGCAGCAGCAGTAGAGGAATAGAGGTCAGTCACCCACAGATACCACATTAGTTTGGGTTTTTTCCCTAAGCTTGTTCCTTTGAAAGAAATTTTTCTCTTCAGTAGTTATATTTCCTCCTGTTATTATTTTAAATAAGTACCTGGTTCACTGCAATTTACCAGAAACAGTTTTAAAGCTGTTATATTTTGCACATATATAAGTTTTATTTACCTACATAAATGTGTGCATATATTTTGAAAGAACATTAAATTGTACTTTGGAGTGTAAGGACACAGAATGACTGGTCCTATGAAATGGTGTGAGTCCATGGACAGGGTCTATTTCTAAGGCAATTTTAAAATCCCACCCTCTTAAACTGAGTAAAAACACCAGAACAGCTAATAAATCAAATTTCTTATTGAACTCTAAATAGTTTCTCTATTCATTAGACTTGAGAAGCATGTCAATCCTATCTCACACTTTCTCTTTCATTTTCTCTGTTACACTGAAGTTCATGAACACGTACAGTAAAAATGAGTTCTATTACGACCATGTAAGTTTCTGTTGGTTTAAGCTGAGTTTCTACAGCAGCATTAAAATAAAATTTCATGCATAGGATATGAGACAACTCGAAGGTATCTGAACACCAAGCTTAAATAACCTGCTTCTATCCAAAAGCAAGCCTGCTGTCTGGGAAGAGCATCCTCACTGTTGATAAAGCTAAGGAAGTGTATAGCAACTGCCACAAAAAGGAAAAACTCTCCCTGTGTCATGTGCAAAAAGCTGCTCTCACACAAAGCACAGATGCTGCAAATAATAGCAGTGGAAATGAAGTTACTTCTCAAACATTTTTCTGCTCATTTAGTAAGGACTCAGTAAGGATTTAGTAAGGACCAGAGCAGCACAACTTGCTGCAAATTTGCAAGGTGCAAGCTTTCTGAAGCTGTATTCCTGTAGAGCATTTCAGACTTGTACAAAGGAGATGGATGTGAAGGCAGCAGTCCTGTGCAAAGGAGCCAGCCAACATAGGGATGGCAGCAGGGACACTGCTTTGGGAGCAGTATTTGGCCATGACCACCCTCAGCCAGCCCCTGAGCAGCATGAGTGCTCCACTGCAGAAATGCCATCACAACCCTCCTGGCAAATCTCAATGAAGAGAAAGGCATCCGTTCTTTCCTAATGACACCTCAAAGCTTTGACATTATAAACTATGCATCCAAATTTAATCAGTTTTAAAGGTGTATGAACTTCATACCCATTACAGTCCTCTTTAAGCAGTAATTGTAGCTGATGAGAACATGGGAACATGTATTTAACTCCAGCAGGCGGTGGGACTGCAGGAAGGTCCAGGCCATTCCCTGCAGTGCAGCTCACTTCAGAGAGCTGGCTCATGGGGCAGCACAGCCCTGAGGAGCTCTCCCGGGCTGGCAGGGCATTTCTGCTCTTCCTGACCCTGCATTGTCACCCCTCTTTTACAGATGGCACCATAAACCCACCCATATATCAAACCTGTTTGGATTACTGGAACAAAAGCAATAAATATGTAACAAATAAGTAAATATTTCAAAGAATTCACTGGTGATCTCAGCACTTACTAGGAGTTAATGTCCTGTATTTACCCATTCCTGCCACTTATACCCTGCAGAATTAGTGTCAATGAGGGACAAGAGTGAACTAACTACACTTGTAGAGCAACAATCAGATTGTGTTTAACCTTATTTAAGTCAGGGAACCCCTCAAAATAACATCAGGGAGCTTTAACCCCAAATCTGTATTTCAGCTTTATGTCTTCACCTCTGGTGTTATAATAACACAAATAAGACAAATACCAGTATTCAGTAGGAATAACCTGCTTTTTGCTTTTAAGGTTTCTGATGTAATACAAATGCTGCAGCATCAAAAAAGCTTCTACTTTTGGTTCTCTCAGCCTCTTGGTATTCATGATGCAAAGGGACAGAGTAGGTAAGAAGTGATAGAAAAGACAGAATTTTGAAATTATCCAGTTTCAGAGATATCTGGAACTGTGTGACAAAAAACTAAGGCAGCATTTTTCAAAATATTACAACTTGAAGACAATTTTTTTTTTCTTAAGACTTCTCCGCTTATCTATATAATCGCTTGTGGCTAAGTTACTTAAAAATATTTCACAAGTCAGTAGAAAACAGAGAGCTAAATTAGAAGATTACTCTGTTAGTACTTAGCCATATTAAGCTGTGAAAGTACACACCATGACCCCCCCCCCCAACAAGCAGAGGCTGAAAACTTCACTCTAAATCCTTTGAAAAGGCTGAAACCCAGGTTCCTCTGCAACACAAACTGAAAAATTAACTGTGAGAAAACACAAATAACTAGAAAAATTGACTGCAGTCAAATTCTTTCACATTTTGCAAGGCTCTTCCTCTGCCTCTCTTGTGATGAGAAGCCTCCAGCTTCCTCTGGTGACTTTTTCTTGGGCTACCTTTGAACTGTATGGATCAGGAAGAAAACAATTTCCCTCTTCACAAAGATCAACACCACATTATGGACTAGAATAACTAAGTTTATGAAAATCCCATTGATTTACACCAACCTGGAAAGCACTGATGGGAATAAGAAGGGCTACTCCTGGCATTCTGCATGAGTCAGTCACCAGCACACATCAGATAGCAGGGAAAATTCTTACTGAACCCAGGGCCCATCAAAAGCCTTCTTGATTTATGGCAATGTGGTCATCCTGAGAAATGTCATGGCCAAAGCAGCTGCCTCCTGGGCTTTGCTGCAGGGTCAGACTCTTCCAAAGTTGGCAGCCCAGATGATGGACAAGACAACTGCTGAATTTCATAAATGTTGCCACGAAAGGCCAACCTCACGTAGTGCAGCACGCAGCCAAACGTTATTATAGCCCAAGCCCCTGAAGTTCCTCTTTCACATCCAATACTGACCTTTACCACCACTACCAGCTCAGCACAGCCCCCATTTAAGCCCAGTGACTCTCATTGGCCATAGAATGGCAGCTTAACACCCTCTGTAGCTCAGCGGGACCAAGGAAGAGTAGATTTAGACTACATATCAGGAAGAAATACCTTGAGGGTGGTAGAACAGAGGAATAGGTTCCGCAGGGAGGTGGTATTTTTCATAATTATGTCAAATATATTTCATAAATGGCTGCAGCTCTGAAAATGGCATCTTTCTGAAGAATGTAAATCGCATATTTTCTATGGCTTTCAGTTTTCTTGTTCCTTACAGTGGGTGGTTTTTGATTTTTTTTTTAAACATCTGTAAAAAGGTAAGGTTGTTCAAGGGATTAAAGATCTCTGTAATAATGTAAAAACATGCCAAAAAATACCACAAAAGTTGATTAATCAAGTGCTGCATAATAGGGGATTTGATGCCTGCCAAAGGCTCATTCATGACAGCTCCCCCAGACATGCTGGAATGCTGAGCAGGACAACTACTACCCAGGGCAGTCAGAGCTCTGCATTTGCCACAGTGGGACATGGATGGGCATATCTCTTCCGGAACACATTTCCTAAGAGTAGGAGTGGGTGATGCTTTTAGAGTTGGGCAGTATTTAGATTTGATTGGGTTGTTTTTAAGATATGCTATTCAAACTTGTTAATTTACTGCATTATTTTGGTAAGGGAGATAGCTGGATTATTATTCTTTTTAATCTTAAATATTGAATGATGCTGCCAGTATGCATTGTAACAAGCATTTAAGATGTCATTTGTGGGTAGTTGCGGGGTTTTTGTTTTCTTTTAATTCCCCAGCAAGCTGTGATAGGATTTTGATTTCTGCCTGTGTTCTACATTCTCTCCGCAATAAATTATGAAGGCTTGATAATCTAAATTATCAAGAGTCAGTACTACAAAACAGTCAGGAGGAAGTGCTGGAAAAGTTTGCACAGTTTTGTGCTATATGAACAGACTTCTTGAGACTTCTAGCTTCAAATTCAGAAAGCTGGAATTCATAATGAAAACCACCCCTAGCTGGTGCAGAGCCCCTGTCCCTCATAGAGTGCAATTACAGAGTTAACCATTTGAAACCTGAAGACATTTTCCTTATGGCTATCCTGTGTTCATGTTATACTCAAAAGTACTGTTTGTAATCAAGTGATACTGGACTAGAAGATTAGTGGTTTCTAGAAGACTAAAATAGATGGAGCTATTCTAGCTGGTTTCTAAATTTTATTTGTTTTTTTCATGTAATTTCTATTACATTAATGATAGAAAATGATAAAAATTAATGATTTTGCACTAGATGCAAAGCTTTTAATAATTATACATTTCTTATCTAAGTAACAAAACATGAAGTAGCAAAGATAAACAAACAGATCCATCCCTTCTGGGCCCCTCCCGGCACTGAACAGCAGGTTATGGGCACGCCCAGCTACCCCATAAATCAACAGCTATCCTGAGCTAAGGGTGCACTTCACTTCATCTTTTGGTATTACAAACTATTGTCCAAAATTCCAAGTCAGCTGTTTGTTTCAGCCTTGTATGGGACATACACAAAAAGTCACTACTAAGAGCTGCTTCACGTATTGTGACAGCAGAACTGTGAATGCTTTCAAAACAGTCAAGTGCGAACTTGAATAATAAAGTTTCAAAAAAGAGAAGTATTGCCTCTTCTTTAAGTAGCATTTGTGCCCATGGTGGCAGTACTACTTGAAACATGAACAAACAAACTAATCGATATGTATGGAAATTTAATTTAGTTTAAATTTAAGTATACTAAAGGCTAGTCAATGTTACCAAGGGTATCTATAAATAGCATAGGTTCATACCTCTGATAGGATAGAAGCATTCAAAATTCCCCACGTGCTAGTGAACAGTGACCTCAGTTCTACCTGAGCAATAAAAGCACTCAGCATAACTGGGAATTGTACTAGTGAGGGCAGAACAGCTTGATTCCCCCCCACACACACACACTGTTCTTCCATTTCCAATTGCATTGTTAGGACTAAAAACAAAAAATAAAATCCTTTTTTTAAGTTTAACAAATAGAATATATGAAAATCATAACATTCAAGTAATTAGATGTAAAAAAAAATAAAGGAAAACACAATTTTATTATTATTCTTGCAGCTCATCGGATCTCCTCAGTACTACCATGATAAATGCTTGGGCAAAACAACAACAAGCCCAAACCAAGCCAAAAATCTGTGAAGTTGTTACATAGGCTCAGAATATCAGTCAGGAAATATAACTGCTCTGAAACATTTAAAGAGAATCTAAAAGGGTCTCTACAATAGTATAAACTCTGCCTCTATCTGCTAGCATCACAGTTTACATGGTATCCATGGAAACCCTCTGCAAACATATGAATGTGCTTGTTGCGTTAGATGTCGAACAGAAAATCCTTTGTGGCAGCTCTGGGGGGCCATGGCCAGTGCCAACCTCCCAGCAGAATAATGCCCTTCACTATGCCTTGCCCAGCAGGCTCATGACACACTCGCTCACATGGCACAGCTGCTGCCATCATTTGTTTTTCCTCAACTGTTAAAAAAAAGAGGCACATATCCTAACTTTTACGCATTTCTTCCCGCATGGATAGCTCGTTTTGCCCCACCTAAGCCGTGGCAGAGTCTCTGAGAGGGAACCCTCGGACACAACCCAAGAGCTGCAGAAAGAGGGCACTGACTGGGAGGCTTCCAGCAGACTTCGAGTCAGGGCACTGGGGAATACATTTACATAATGAGTAGCCAGCTACCCAGAAACGGAATGATGCAATTCTTCATTATTAAATGTTTTGAGAAAAACACACACAAATATTTCACATTCCCAGGATGTGACAGGTGCACCAGTCCAGAAGTGAATACTAGTTTTACCGCCTTGTTTCTCATCATGAAAAGATGAACTGGTCTATAAATAAGTCACATTCTGTTGGGGCTCCTCCTCCAGAAAGAAGCAGGAAAACTCTACCCAAGACAGTTTGAAATGTCACTGGGAGGACTGGTTTCTTTTTTAGTAGTTAAGGGCATGTGTGTGAATGAAAGCTAAGGGACTAAGAAACTTGTTCCATTTCATAAAGGAGAAGCTACTGTCAAACATCCAAATCTTGTGTCCCCATCTGACTTTGCTCAAAAAACACATTTACTCTGCAGCCTTAGGTGTTCTACTAGTAGTGAAATAAAAGTTACACTACATGACTTTAAGTTTCTAAAGTGACTGAAAAGTGCACCTTTAATGACACAGGTAGCTGGAGCACACCTTGTTTGTAGATTAAGATATTTATATATATAAAATATATATATTAAGGTAAATTAAAAATTAAGGTATTTATATTTATATGAAAAGGCCTTTTTTTCTGTTGCTTGGACACTACACCTGCACTTCAGATATATCCAGCCACTCTTACAGCCACAGTGATAAAAATCAAAGATGTAATAATTTTGTCTTAAAAGCCGCAGAACATGAAGACAGATATTGTACCAGGAAGGAAAAAAATTACCAAAACCAACCAAATAACAGTTTTGCTTTGCCAACATTCTTGATTTCTAAGGTTTTTTTTCTGCCCCCTTCAGAGGGCAGGCCTGAAGGGAAGCCCTCTCCAACCCTGAACTCCCACCATCCTAGGGTCCATGCACCAGTCACCAAATTAGCTCTGAGGGGGGTCAGTCATAGCTGTGTAGTTCTAATGCTTCAATAACCCATTGTTCCCCTGCACTTGCCTCAGTGAGATAAAGCACCAAAAGATGGAGTTTCCTGAGGGGAAGCGAATTCCCACTGTGCAGAATCCTTGTCCCAGGACTTCAGCCAAGGGCTCAGCTTCTGACGGGGCCACACTCAGTGGGGAAATGGTGGGTTTGCTTTTGTTAGCAGGTGGCTTGCCAGCAGAGCAGTGGTGTGCTCTTGCCCATCACCACCCACAGGTCCTTCACAAGGGATCCACGCAAAGCCACATTTACTCCCTCTGCACCCAGCTACAATATACGAGTGTTACACTGACAGTCCCATGGCTAAAATTTAGCTCCTAAATGATCAATGTTTATCATCTGCTCCTTATCTTAAACTATAATGAAGAACTGAAAACGGGACAATTGCTCCTAAGCTGCACTAAGTTTCCAGGGACTGGGGAGCCAGGGGGTGGGCTCAGAGCAGAGCAGCTCAACAGCAGAGCCAGAGCACCACCAGTGTCACCTCTGTAATCATGTTTGAGTACTGGGACAGAAGAAAGGACACAACAGCCAAATGTTAATCCAACAATAAAGGAAATGGTAAGATCGAGAAGTCACATTTTACATTTTCATCACATCCTTTTGTCCAATAAAGGAGTACACTGAACATCATTAACNTTCTTTTTTAGTAGTTAAGGGCATGTGTGTGAATGAAAGCTAAGGGACTAAGAAACTTGTTCCATTTCATAAAGGAGAAGCTACTGTCAAACATCCAAATCTTGTGTCCCCATCTGACTTTGCTCAAAAAACACATTTACTCTGCAGCCTTAGGTGTTCTACTAGTAGTGAAATAAAAGTTACACTACATGACTTTAAGTTTCTAAAGTGACTGAAAAGTGCACCTTTAATGACACAGGTAGCTGGAGCACACCTTGTTTGTAGATTAAGATATTTATATATATAAAATATATATATTAAGGTAAATTAAAAATTAAGGTATTTATATTTATATGAAAAGGCCTTTTTTTCTGTTGCTTGGACACTACACCTGCACTTCAGATATATCCAGCCACTCTTACAGCCACAGTGATAAAAATCAAAGATGTAATAATTTTGTCTTAAAAGCCGCAGAACATGAAGACAGATATTGTACCAGGAAGGAAAAAAATTACCAAAACCAACCAAATAACAGTTTTGCTTTGCCAACATTCTTGATTTCTAAGGTTTTTTTTCTGCCCCCTTCAGAGGGCAGGCCTGAAGGGAAGCCCTCTCCAACCCTGAACTCCCACCATCCTAGGGTCCATGCACCAGTCACCAAATTAGCTCTGAGGGGGGTCAGTCATAGCTGTGTAGTTCTAATGCTTCAATAACCCATTGTTCCCCTGCACTTGCCTCAGTGAGATAAAGCACCAAAAGATGGAGTTTCCTGAGGGGAAGCGAATTCCCACTGTGCAGAATCCTTGTCCCAGGACTTCAGCCAAGGGCTCAGCTTCTGACGGGGCCACACTCAGTGGGGAAATGGTGGGTTTGCTTTTGTTAGCAGGTGGCTTGCCAGCAGAGCAGTGGTGTGCTCTTGCCCATCACCACCCACAGGTCCTTCACAAGGGATCCACGCAAAGCCACATTTACTCCCTCTGCACCCAGCTACAATATACGAGTGTTACACTGACAGTCCCATGGCTAAAATTTAGCTCCTAAATGATCAATGTTTATCATCTGCTCCTTATCTTAAACTATAATGAAGAACTGAAAACGGGACAATTGCTCCTAAGCTGCACTAAGTTTCCAGGGACTGGGGAGCCAGGGGGTGGGCTCAGAGCAGAGCAGCTCAACAGCAGAGCCAGAGCACCACCAGTGTCACCTCTGTAATCATGTTTGAGTACTGGGACAGAAGAAAGGACACAACAGCCAAATGTTAATCCAACAATAAAGGAAATGGTAAGATCGAGAAGTCACATTTTACATTTTCATCACATCCTTTTGTCCAATAAAGGAGTACACTGAACATCATTAACATCCCACTAATGAGTTATCAGACTGCCCAGAACTGCGATAATGAACGTAAGCTCTGTTTCCAACAAATCTACCAGAAAGATTCTGGTCTGCTTTCCCATTGACACAAACACATGACTCCCATTAGCCTTAATAAAGGACGAGTGCATTCAGGGGAGAGAAATTTCCCAAGGTTACATAACTGAACTGTTGCACGCTGAAGACACAGTATAGACTGTGCTACGGGAGCCATCCCAAAACTACAGTGATAGGCCCAATTCTTTCTTGATTTTCCCCTTAATTTGTTCAACTTTTAACATAGTTGGATTGTCCTCACTTTAGGACAAAGAAATATATTCAGAACTTCATGGCAAAAAAAACCCAGAAAAGTAAATCAGATAGTGGGATGCTTAGCTCCTATTTTTAGGCTGAAAAAAACCAATTTCAAATATTTTTTATCTTAATGCATTGTTCCTACATACTATTCTTGTCTTCATAACATATAAATTCTTACTTGTGTAACAATGCAAATTTGTTGACAGGATGATAGGTTAAAGTTTATCTTTCAGGCTACTTCCCTCACACCACTCAGAAAAAAATCTAGTTATGTCAATTTATGTCCCTTTCAGTGCTCAGTGAGGCGAGGAAATGGAGCAGAGTGCCAGAATGTGGAAACAATAAAAAAGAGTTGTGCCAGAACTGAGTATCTGACTCCTAGGCTAAGCTCTGCATTCCCACATTAAACTTTGGGATTTGTACTGCATATCTCAAAACTGTGTAAAGAAAAACCTTAATTTTACATGTTTAAAACATGATTAACCTAACTAAAAGTTAGAAGCTTTTTTTTTCTCCCAAGTTAATGTTTTTTTAAATACTTGGTGGGGAGGAGCCTTGCCTTTACTGGGTGTGTGTGTGTGTGTGTGTGTGTGTGTGTGGACTGTTCTTGTTTCTTGGACACCATAAAATTTTAGTTTCATAGGCAATTTAAAAATAGTTGGTCATGTATTTATCATGAGAATCTAACTGATGCAGTACAAGAGCAGTGAATGTCTTAGGTTACATGATAATGAAGGCTGCTTCATTCTGCTACAGCTTTAAATGAGAACAGACTTGTCTATTATCTCTCACTGCAGTGACTAATACAGGAGAGTATCTAGTCTGCTACTACTGATACACACAATAAGAGTCCTTAGCACACATACTTGCATAAATTGAACTACTTTGATATAATAAACTGTCTTTAAAGAACTACAGTGCAACAAGTGCTGTAACTATCACCAGAGCTGTAGCACACTTTGGAGCCATGTGTTAAAATATATTTTCCAAATTAACTCAAGCTTACTTACCTATTTGTGTTCAACTGTAAAGTATCTAAAGCCAACCACAAACCAAACTCAAACACACGATTTATTTCAGAGTTAAAATTAAAACCTCTAAGGCCAGTACAGCAAATGATGGTACTGCACCATGGCAGGATCAGTCTTGTCTTTTGTCCCAGGTCTCCAAGACCACAGATGAAATCTGGAGGGAGGAAGTTCTTGATGAGGCTTGGGTTAGAGACCAATTGAGCAGACTGGTCATCTGCAAATCTATGGGCCCTGATGGGATGCACCCACGAGTGCTGAGGGAGATGGCAGAGGTTATTGCTAGACCACTCTCCATCATTTTTGAAAGGTCCTGGAGAACAGGAGAGGTGCCTGAGGACTGGAGGAAGGCCAATGTGGTCCCAATCTTTAAAAAGGGCAAAAAAGAGGACCCAGGTAACTACAGGCCCGTCAGCCTCACCTCCATCCCTGGAAAGGTAATGGAACAACTTGTCCTTGCTGCCATCTCTAAGCATCTGGAGGAAAGGAGGCTTCTCACAAATAGTCAACATGGATTCCGTAAGGGGAAATCATGCTTGTCTAATCTGATAACCTTTTATGAGGATATCAGTAGATGGTTAGACGAGGGTAGTGCAGTGGATGTGATATACCTTGACTTCAGCAAGGCTTTTGATACTGTCTCCCATGGGATTCTCACAGCCAAGCTTGAGAAGTGTGGGTTTAGTTATGGTGTAATAAGGTGGATTGGGAAGTGGTTGAAGAATAGATCTCAGAGAGTTGTGGTCAGTGGAGCAGAGTCTGGCTGGAGGCCTGTGACTAGTGGAGTCCCCCAAGGGTCAGTGCTGGGTCCAGTATTATTCAATATATTCATCAATGACCTGGATGAGGGGGTAGAGAGCACCCTCAGCAAGTTTGCTGATGACACCAAACTGGGAGGAGTGGCTGACACAGCAGCAGGCTGTGCTGCCATCCAGAGAGACCTGGACAGGCTGGAGAGCTGGGCAGGGAGAAATTTAATGCAATTTAATAAGAGCAAGTGTAAGGTGCTGCATCTGGGGCACAACAACTCCATGTATCAGTACAGGCTGGGGGCTGATGTACTAGAGAGCAGCTCTGGAGAAAGAGACCTGGGGGTCCTGGTGGACAGGGGGATGACCATGAGCCAACAATGTGCCCTCGTGGCCAAGAAGGCCAATGGCATCCTGGGATGCATTAAGAGAAGTGTGGCCAGTAGGTCAAGAGAGGTTCTCCTCCCCCTCTACTCTGCACTGGTGAGACCCCACCTTGAGTACTGTGTCCAGTTTTGGACACCCCAGTTCAAAAAAGATAGAGATTTGCTGGAGAGAGTCCAACGCAGGGCCACCAAGATGATTAGGGGAGTGGAGCATCTCCCTTATGAGGAGAGGCTGAGAGAGTTGGGGCTCTTTAGCCTGGAGAAGAGGAGACTGAGGGGAGACCTCATTAATGTTTATAAATATGTTAAGGGTGAGTGTAGAGAGGATGGAGCCAGACTTTTCTCAATGTCGTCCAATGACAGGACGAGGGGCAATGGGTGCAAGTTGGAGCACAAGAGGTTTAGGCTTAACACAAGGAAGAACTTTTTCTCAGTGAGGGTGCCAGAGCTCTGGAACAGGCTGCCCAGGGGGGTTGTGGAGTCTTCATCTCTGGAGACACTTAAGACCCGCCTGGATCTGTTCCTGAGAGACTTGGTCTAAGTGATCCTGCTCAGGCAGGGGGGTTGGACTAGATGATCTTCTAGGTCCCTTCCAGCCCCTAATTTCTGTGATTGTGATTCTGTGATTCTGTGATTGTGCCCAGTGTGCTTGGCCTCAACTTGAGGAGCCAGCATATACTGAGTCAAGTCCTGCTGAGGCTGGTGGTCTCCCTGACTTGAGTGGAAGCAAAATCAGATCATGTATTCCACAAAAAAAACCTCCAACCCTGTAATATACAGAACAACTGACACAAATAGAGTAACAGATTTATGGCTTAGACAGATATTAGCTAAGCTGGAAAACCCCATTCAAACACAGAAACTGTAACTTAACCAGTCACATCACAAAACTGATAAAAATCATGCATCTGAATTAGAAAATCAAAACACAACAACTTTCTGCAGCATCTATCCCCAACCATTCTGTCAAATACACAACAGCAACTGCACAAAGCATCTCTATGACAGGAATAAAAGGCTCTTTAAATGCTTCTTTTATTTTTTTTTTTATTGAATGAACTCACTCTTACACAAAGTTCGTGCAACGATGTCTCGAGCTTTAGTGCTGCCAAATCATGCATTTCATTAGTCAAATAAGGCTTGTAAGTCGCATGCAGAACTAGCTGTACTTATTAATTGCATGTAATTACTTCACTTAGCAAGTCAGGTGGGCCGATTAAGACAACTTTTTAATACAGTGAGATACACAGTTGTCAGGAAGATTAAAATCTTTTCAATGTTTCACCATAACCAACCAAACTCTTCTCCGCTCCAAGTCACTAGCAAAAACCACTAAAGTTAGGAACCAAAGCCCCAGACTTCTCCCAGCTACGTTATTAGCATTAAGTAAATGTGGTTGACTCTTCTCACAGAATTAGTTATCTATGCTAACAGTGTTCCTCCCTCTAAGAGGCACCACACCTCCCAATTGTTTTAGGGGCACCTACACACAAAGACCAGAGTTGAAAGATATCATCACATGTGGTGAATCCAGAGAAATCCCGACCTAAATATTTTTCAAATTTATTAATGACAAAAGGGTGGAGGAAGAAATCACAGCTACAAGACTGACAAACACAAACTCATTTACAGGTTTGCAAAGTAAATCATGCCACCAACCTGTCATGTAACCCATGGAGAAATGCAGCTGCAGACACTCCAACTGTTGGATTAAATTGCCCAGCTGGTGTATCAGTTCTTAAAAACTAGTTGAAGGGTTTTTTTTCACATTTTAATCTTAGTCAGATAGGCACTAGATTAAAAGTAAATTAGGAAATCACATGAAGCCTGAGCAGCAAGCAACCAGTCTCTAAACTTTAGAACTTGCACTACAGGGCACTTAAGATGTTCTCATGCATTGTTTAGTGCCTTGAAATGGACACAGTTGGTTAATAGCCATAAAAACAACTGCAGCTCTAGAATTTCTTAAATATTTACTAATAAGATACAGCAGAGTGCAAGACCCAAAGCAGTATTCTGATATTCAGACCTTTCTTTCAAAACACAAGTTAACAAAGACGTGGTAAAAAACACACCCCAGAACACTTTCACACTTTGGTTTTAAACTATGGATCTGCTTTTATTCCTCTCTCCCAAACACCACCCACCCTTCCAAACAAGCAATCCAATGTTGCACAGGAATTTTAATTGTTTCCATAAGTTCTCTTACCTGCCAAAAAAGTGCTTAGTGTGACATATGCAGGATAGGCTTCCTCTGATAAATGTATATTTAAGATTAAAGAATGAAGGTACATATCTATACACATACATACGTGTATAATACATTACTTATGTAATGGTCAACTTTTGCATAGCTATGAAGACTAGATGACTTTGAAAGCGTTTGGAGCAACAGCCACATTTGGAGCATTCTTGCCTCTGGCTCAGCTTTCCAGGCACGTTACTCCAGCCAAACTTCCTGCACAGCGTGACCCAGGCTCAGGCCGGCATCCACCCGCATCTGCCGCGGCCAGTGGCAAAGTTCCCAGTGGAATTTCCTTGCGTGAAAGGCTAAACTGGGACACACTCCTTTCTGTTGGCTGCACGCACAGTCACACAGATCCCTGCTGCAGCAGTCTGTGAGAGTGGCTGATGTGGGGGCTGTGACAGTCTGGCTCCTTTCAAGAGTTGTGCAAAAAAAAAAAAAAAAAAAAAACAAACAAAAAAACAAGCAGGCTATTTTAAGCAAAAGTGCCATCTTGGTCTGTCAACCCATCCTCAGTGCACACACTGACACTGTTCCTTACCACAGCCAACAGTGGGACCTTGTAAATGCTCATCTTGCGGTAGAAGTAATTGCACAACACGAGCTGGCAGGGATATTTTCAGAATATTTGTACAACTTCATGTATTTAGTTATTAGGACCAGGTCTTAAAACAACAAAAGCTTTCTCTAGCATTTATTTAACTAAAAAATCCATTCTACATCTCAGGCTATTTATAAATATACAACATGCAAATTCCTGTGTGACAAAATCTCTAGGATAGTTGTAGTTATTTTGGCAAAACAGCTTATAGATGTTCCTCTGTAAATTGCATGACAGCATAAACTTGCTAGTAGGGGAGGAGTAACAGTTACATAAAACAAAGTTAATACAGAACTGCTTAATAAACAAGGGGGGAAAAAAATCACCAGTGGGACTTACAGGGTGGAAGCTAACAAAATATTATCTTCGACAGCAGATACTACACATTTTTCCACTGATTTGACAACTAAACCCAGAATGATGCAGCTTCTGTCACCATTAGAGCTCAAAATCTACTTTTGACAGCATTTTTTGATTTGTGATGGGTGGTTTGTTTTTGCATTGTTATGGGTTGGGTGAAGCCTCAAGGCAGACATGCAGCCCTGTTGATAACATGTACTTTCCAGCTCCATGACAAATTTTCCATAGCTGCTGTCCTGGAATATGACTTTCAGCAACTTAACTATTTCACATGTGGCTAGAGCAGCATCAGTCCATTTGATATAATAGCTCCAAGACTCTAGATAGAAGAGGACCATTTTCAGAAGAGATTACTGTCAACACTCTACTACTCTTTTCAGGAAATACTGACTGTTGCTTTCAGAAAGCCAACTCTCCCCTAACAGTCTTCTTTCAAGATGAAAATCCAAAATCAGAAATTACTTTCGCAAGGGGCTGTTGGAATTGGCATACCAACTAGTCTTGAGAGAAGAAGACAGAGAAGGAATCTTATTAATATCTAGAAATAGCTGAAAGATGGGTGTCAAATGGAAGGAGCCAATCTCTTTTCTGTAGTACCCAACAATAGGACAAGGAACCATGGGTATAAACTGGAACACAGAAAGTTCCACCTCAACATGAGGAAGAACTTCTGTACTGTGAGAGTGACCGAGCCTGGAACAGGCTGCCCAGAGAGGTTGTGGAGTCTCCTCTGGAAACTTTCCAAACCCATCTGGGATCTGTTCCTGTGCAACATGCCCTGGGTGATCCTGCTTTGACAGGGGTGTTGGACTCTATCTCTAGAGGTCCCTTACAACCCTTAACATTCTATGATTCAACAGTGTTGGTTATTACAGTTTAGGAGAGGTGTTGTTTTGGATGCATATCCTAACAAACGTGTATCTCAGTACTTTTGCATCACTACTGCTGAGGTGGATTCCAGACTTTTCAAAGCCTAAAAAAACCTTGCCTTTCACAGCTGCAAAGGAAATGACAAGAGAAGAAAAACACAGCCAGTGTATATCAGCAATTCATTCCATCCCCAACTGCCCAGCTGTTTGTGCACAGAGGAACCGGCCTGTTTCCTCCTGGAGCTTTGGCCACCGAAAGCTGATACGGCGCTTCCAGAGCCGTGGGCTGGAACATGTCAGGAATGTGCGTTAGATCACACGGAGCTGAAGAAATGTAATCCAGACCAGAGTGCTGCATGGCTGCGCTACCAGGAGAGTTATCTGGGAGAGACAGCGACAGGAAGGGGGACAGGGATGGGGAGCTGCCAGTAATGCTGGGCTCAGGAGGGACACGACTCAGTTGTAAGAGACAAGGTGGGCTGGCATACATGTATCAGCTCTGTCAAGATGCTTTTACACTGACTGATGCCAAGCAGGTAGATTTAAGGGCACTTCACAAAGGCCGTTACTTTTACTCGAGATCAGCGATTTTACAGGAAAGCTGGAGTCCTGGTTCCATCTGTACTAGATTAAAATATATAAGTAGTCACTTAGTACTTATTAGTAATTACTACTTACTGGTAAGTAATTCTATCAACACTTGCAGCCCAGAAGTTCCAGAACTTCAGGTAGAGTTCATCACTTTAGTCTTCCCTGTGACTAAAAATCCCTTGTGCCACCCTTGGGATTTCAGGAAAGAACACATTACATAAGAGGAAGATACAAGGGGTAACACCTACAAACCTCTCCCCAGCAAGCACCAAGAAATTTAATGCCACTTTGGAATAGTCACCAAGCTACAAGCATGGCTTATCTTTTTCCTCTAACATAATGAGATGATAATTCTTAACATTGTTTACTGTCTGCCATAACAAAATCTGACTCTCATATTAGAAGCATACACAGAGAATTTCTGTATGTGATCAATCCATTTTTACTTTGGAGATGACAACATGGCAGGGAAGAGATGGAAGCAAGGGCACACAAACAGCTTCACTGTGCAACACAAAGATCTACAAGGCACCTAGGCCAGCTCTCTAAAACTACTAGCTCTTACAACAGGAAAATATTATAATTACAATAATAATAAATATTGGGCAATACAAGACAAAACTATACTTAAATAACAAAACATGGAAAAGTTTAAGCTAAAATCCTCATAAGGATTAAAGGCTTTATTAGACATAGCTCAAAATCTAAGCTACGTCAGCAAACTAGGGAATTGTGACAGTGCTGTGGCTGCCTTAAGACATGACATAGCTTAGAAATTACTCTCACTCCTCCCATACTTATAAGAATGGATATTAAAACCGTAGTTATTGACTTCAATAGCTTAGCTTTCTAAACTTCAGGCTTAGTTTTCAGTAATATTTCAGTAAAAGTCTGTGAAAATATTAATAGATGTTAGAAGGGACAACAAAGTACATTTCCCCGCATCAGTAAAACTCAGCTAAGAACAAGAAATAGAAGGTATTGGAGTGAACCTTGCAGATGTATGTATGCCAACAGTGTAACCAAACACCAGAGTTCCCTGACTAGTTTCTTTTTATTTTTTCTTCTCCAGAGCAGAAGTCTTTCTAGTGTAGCAAACCTATCAAATGCCTATGCATAGCTAAAAGCACAGAAGATGCATCTCAGAAATAGAATTAGTTCTTCTGCTCTTAAGGATTTACCATGTAAATTTAGGCATGATGCTTCAAGCTGGAGATAAGGCTGCAATTCAGATGCAGAGAAGGCTCCAAGCCTACGTACCACTTACATCCCAAAATAGACTTATGGGTGAGCAGTAGTGAGGTTTTAAGTGGTGCATAGCTCTCATGCTTGGTACACAGCAAAGAATTTCACAGTACAAGAAAGCAAAAGGGGTTTAGAAAACCCTGAGTTTTCACATTCAGCAGTAACATGAGCAAGTTGCACTTACTCAGCCTGAGAAAGCACCCATGTGACAGAACAGGCAATGTCTATTTAAGAAAGGCTGTTGATAGTGCCTAGAAATACTTACATTGCATTATGGCCAAATATAAATAGCTGAACTTGCAAGAGGTGTTCATACTTCATTGTTAAATAATTTGCCAGTCACTTGGGACAATGCAAGTGTTTTTCTCTCCCCTGAATTTGAATCAGGCACAAAGTTGCTCAATATCTAAAAGTTCCCAGTCTGAAAAGAAAATTCCTAAGTCCTAAAGTAATAGTTTTCATTTATCTTTCATATATGAACTACTGAAACTTTAAAATATTATGTTCAACATTTGTGTTCATTAATTCATAGGTCCTAGAGTACAATTCTTGTTGCCTAACTTTAGATATATACAAATTATTTTAATTCACTGTCTAGTTAGTCTTTTTTCTAGGATGAAGAGAGTAATTTTCTGGACTTCATTGGCTGCACAGTGATTACAGTGATTACAAGACTTACAGTGATTACAAAAGAGGCACAGAATTCACAACAAGCAGACATCCATATTGCAGACATCTCCAGTTATGCAAGACACAGGATGCTCTAAAACACTGTCAAGCTACAGCAAGACCAAGGAGGCTATTTTAAATACCAAGGGAGGGGAAAAAAAAAAGACAAATGGTGGGTTTATAAACAAGAACCTACTCACTCACTTCTTGAAATTGACACAGCACGACAGGTAGTGCATTTTTCTACACAGCTTGCTGACTTCAGATGCAGAGTGGTCTTTTACATTGCTCCAGTCAAAAGCCATATTACATCCTGATCTCCTGTGACAAGGCAGTGTAAAAGGAGGACCTCATGGTAACAAGCACAATAACAAAATCTGGCAACAGCAGTGTGAGCTTAGACTAAAATATGCTGTGAAAAAACATCACCAGGCACGAACAAGCTTTCAGAATAGCAAGTGCAGGAGCCGCTAGCAAACTAACTGAAATTGCATTTCTGATTCCTTGAAAAATAGAAATTAAAAAAATGTCAGCATTCAGGAAATAAAGAAGGAAGAGTGAGGGGAGCAGGAACAGGGGAAATGTAGTCGATTTAAATTTTATTGTAATAAAATACAAATGTGCTTCTTTAATAAAGTGTTAGTCCACTGAGACTACTATAAAGCAAACAAGTTTGAGAAAATGGTGTTTAACAAGTTCTACAAGAGTGTTTTAAAGCAATGATAACACTTGCCCTCTGCTCCCAGTAAATGCTTGAAGCTAATGTACATCTCACATTGTCTTCCTTGTTTTATTACTGCTGTCAAAAAAGGAAAAATGAGCCAAAATGTTAACAAATGCACTACACTTCTCACACTTCTGGACATCAACGTAGCACTGAAGTCTTTACATTTCAGCGTTAGAGTAACACATAAATAAGTAAAATATTTATTTATACTAGAAAGCCTTTTAACAGTCCACATTGAAAGCTGAGATACAGCAACAAGCCCCTCGCATCCAGCAGCTCATGACAAGCACCTTGGTACAATCACTGCAGTGCAGAGTTTACTGCAGTGGGAGGAATTGAATGTACTGCACTAAAATGTCTTTAGTAAAAGCTGATAGCTCACCTCCCTGCATGACCACTAGATGATGTGGGGTTGAATTGCAGTGATTCATGGCAAATATGCAGCACTAAGTTCCAGGGAAGATGAAAAGATTTTTCAGTACTTCCTAGATCATGCAAGCTTATCAGTACCCACCTACAAGCATATGCTTTCTTCCATATGACAGCATGTGCAAAACAACGGTGCCAAGTTGGGTGGGTTTTTTATACTTTAAAGAGCATAAACTTATCTACAGTGTATCTTCCCAAAGCCTGAAGGACAGATTTGGTCAAGGAAAATTTTCTGTGGAAGTAACTCAACTTCTTGGGTAACCTTCCCTCTCATTTTATGATTTCTCAGTACAAAATTGGTGCATAGCTGACAGACGCAGAGAAAGCCTTTCAGATGGTCTAGTAAGTCTGTTTTACTTGAAAGCTATTTCACCATAATTAAGGTACAAAATTTTTTTTACACAAATCAGTATTAAGGGGTTTTTTTCCTCCACAGTTATCTTTTCAAACAACCACAGCTCATCAGCAACTTGATACAAAATTGATGAAATGCTTAGTATGATAAATAGGTGAAAAAATCCTCACATCACAGGCTCTTACTGCTTTGTACAACTGTTAAATTCCACATCATCAAAACAAACATTTCAAACAGCTCTTTCTTTATATCAGGTATTTTTCTCTTTTGCAGAAGTGAGTTTTATCAAATGCCCATCTCCCCTTTCATTTAATAAAATCACACATTTATGATAAACTAGAAGAGAAAAAAAAAAAGATGTTTAATTCCAATACACACGTTTAACGCTTAAACCAAAACCATGTTTTGGCTACCTGTAAAGCTAGACGCATTGAAGTGGCTGTTAACCATGGAAATGATTGAAGTAATTATTAGTCCAAACTACCTTCTTTCCTGAACCCTTTTATCTGATGCCAAGATGCCACTGCACTTTGTCCATTTTATATCCTTCTACCAGGAGGTGAGTATAATCAATCATGGGGGAAAAAAGTAACTCAAAGCCAGTCTGATGTGTGCCAATGACATATGAATACAAGAGAAAATCCACACTCGGCAGATTTCAAAGAGTCTGCGTACCAACACACACCACATTCATCATGAATTGAGCTTCACCTACCTCTTGTGGTCAGAACTTGGCCAAACCCAAACATTCACATCTAAATTAATGTACATCAGCAGTCACAGATTTTGACTATGTGAAGGTCACAGCATGCTTGATGCCATAAAGTGAATTTAAGTCTGCTATTGCTTAAAAACCACCTATTTATTGACATCCAACTAATTTAACAAAAAGTTTCATTGTTATATATACTGTTTCTGCTTATTAAATATATTTTTCACAAAGTTGCACAGTTACACAACAAATTATTGTTGGTTTGTTTCTTTTTCATTTGACAACACTGGCAGTTTCAATTCAGCAAGCTGAAGGAAAGGACAAAGATACCCAATTAACTACATGTTCCACCATGAGGCTAAAGACCATATCTCCAACTCATCAAATAATAAGATAAGCACTATAAGCCCACATTTACCAATCTGCAGTCTTTGTTCCTAACAAAACATACCAACTTGCCTGTACAGACATGCTGGTCTGTGGTACCCTGACTACTTCTGGAATGCTTTGAATATATTGAAATTGGTTTTGGCTGTTTCCCAGCCTCTGCAGTGGTAACAGATCACAGTTGCCAGATCAGCATTGTCACACAGTTACCTTACACTCTCTTGGGTAAATGTTATCTACTCCTCGCAACTTGATACTATTTTTTTTTTTGAGGTTATAAAAATATTTTCTACACCATTGAAAATTGATCTCAAATTGCAAATATTACCCACAAAGCAAAGTTTCTGCAGTAAAATCTCTCAGGAAAGTCAACTTGTATCCAAGTGATTTGGCTTTCATTCTACACCTTATCTCTGAGCACTTCTTTAACACTTCAGTCATCTATCAGCTCTCCAGTCTGTCTGGCAGCACATCAACTTCTGATGTACTTGAAATGATTCAATTTAAATGACTTATTGTAGGCTCTCATATCTTGAGGAAAATGTTTCTCAGAATATCTTTTGGCCAGATATATTATACTTTAAAATTTAATTTGTGAGAGGGTTGTTTGGTTTTTATTTTTTTTGGTTTCCCCTTTCTATTTTCTTTGTCAAAAAACTTCAGCTTTTGAAAGATGACTCCTCGCTTTTAAGGGATTCACTGACTCTGCGACAAAACCCTCCTTATCTCCTCAAAATAAAAGCTTCTAATTCACAGTCTTTAAAGAGCTGCTTTACTACCTTCCAGCTTCAGCTTCTTTATAACAAGCACTCTAAATTTTATGGCTGGTAAAGGCAAAAGGCTGGCTTGGGAACTGCAGGCATGTTCAAAGACTTCGAACAGAATGCAAAGATGTTTGTTCTGTTGGTTTTAAGATTTAATTTTTGGGACTTGATTGCTTCATCTTAACAGAAAAATTAATTCAAGTTACAGGCTAAACTAAGTATAAATGGTCTATTGCCATCCTTGGTAAGCTGAGAATAAACATATTCAGTTCAGTAATCACTCACTGATTTGTGTAGCTGCACTCATGTTAATTCAGAAATGTGGATAAATCAAATCATATAGGCACAGGACAACATCAGCACTTACAGATCATTGAAAATAATTCCCAAATGCAAAGCATAAAGAAATCAGACTCACACCATGGTAGTGATTTTTTTTTACCCCCATACCCCTTCAAACAAGACTCTCCTCAGCCTGAAGATGACACCACAAATCATGTTTCCTAGCACTCCACACTGATAACCAGTACAGACTGCAGTGTTGGAAAGTCTCAGTTAACAGCATTAAGCCCTTCAGAAGGAACAGAATTAAGAGAGTGTCAGCTGCAAATAACTGACATTTTAACATGACATGCCAAGGTACACAACTAAGCAAAGTCTTAAAACTAGTGCCACATTTAACAAATTGTTTTCTATGAAGAGTCCCTGGTCTTTAGCAGAGAGAAAACATTCATGTTACTACAACTGACCTGTTGAGAATTAAATCCAGCTTCAGCAGAGGGAAACAAAAAGCTGTATGATTATTAAACTGACTTTGTAATTATCAACATTTGCTAAGGAGGTCATCATTAGTGAATACAATTCAAGGGAGTGGGGGGGGGCAGGGGGGAGGAATAATCCTAAAAAGACAGGCTGTTGAAATTATTGAATCAATACTGAGTGGGAGAGTTTTAAGATTTATAACTACTTTGGAAAAAGTTCAATTTCTAAACACTTCTTCCTCATTTACCCCATTCAGCTTACGGATGCAGGTAAATGAGACTTGGTTGAATACAAACACAACAATCCCCACTGGAGAGGGCTGATGGCCTCATGCACACACAGCTACATTTTTTTTTTATATGCACACAAATATTCAGTATTTTTAAGCCATTCTGGTCAGACTTACTCCTAAACTTAGGAGCAATTAAAAATATCAAGTACAATGTGGTTGAGATGGAGTGACAAATCAATTTCATTAATAGCTGTAACATTAGCAACATAGAATCAGAATCATAGATTGATTTGGCTGGAAGAGACCTTTAAGATCATCAAGTCCAGCCATTAACCCTACACTGCCAGTGTCCCTAAACCATGTCCCCCAGCACCACATCTATGCGACAAGAAGGTTATTAACTTTCGGAAACAATATTTAAACTAGATCTTGTAGTTATAAGTTTACCGATTTAAAATATGTCAGTCTGCAATTTTTATCAGCATTTTCATCTTTAATTCCAGCATCAAATGGAAAGAGCTGAAAACTCAATCACCATATCAACAAGGTACTGAGTAATATCTTTTTTTTTTTTTTTTGCAGAGATGTTCTTCACTAATTCATAACAGGATTTGATACCATATTCTGTACTAACTTTTAACAGCCTGCTTGTGTCAACTGAGTTTGGTGAGCTCGAGAGCTATGGCACTTCTCTCCCATGCTCAGAAACACATACTCCCTACACTTCCTTCTGGAGATGCCCACCAAGCTCTTCTGACCCCTGCTGCAATCACAGGCTTCACATGAATGCTGTCCTCTTCCTCCTCCTGCCTCACATGAAACTACTTTATCACATGGACTGTAGAATTTGACAGGCAATGAGATACAGAAAAACTTATCTGCTGCCAGCAAACTGTTTCCATGATAGCAGCATCAGAAAGGGAAAATGGCAAAGAGCAACCCACACTCTCCAACATGTTCCAGGCACTCGGGGCCGGGTGGGGAAGAGCAACACTGGTAATTCAGGATTTTACTTCTATTGAATTAACACCTTCAAAAGATACCCTGACTGGGAAAACCTGAATGTCTTTTTTCTTCATCCACAACAGAAGTAATAGCTACATAAATCCTGCAGAAACCCAAGGACTAGCAGCATGCCAGAAGACAGAGGATCTTCCCTTCAGGTACCCAATTCACACTTTAAAAGGTTACATTAAATTTGGATAAGCTTTATTTACTATTAAGGAGCACAGAAGCAGAATCAATTCTCAAAGTATCGCAGAGTGAGGCTTTTCTCTTCTGCTGTAAAAGTTTCCTCATTTTCAACTACTAAGCTCTCATCCTCCAGCTTTCCATCACAGCAAGAGAAGTCATGCAAGTGCCAAGCTGATCATGTCATAAAAACTTCAGTTTTTCAATTTTGGGACAAGAATGTCATCAGCTTAGCGCTCAGGATACAGAGAAGCAGATTATATTTTGTTATGGCAATCTATGTGGAAAGCTATGATGTTTGCAAAATAATAATTAAAAACAAAATCAACAACCCTTTCACATGCCTAAAAGCAACAGGAGCTTGCCAGAAAACAAGTGCATTTTCAGCAGGAAGGCAACAACTTCAGAAATGTGGAACAGGTTCTCTTTTTTTTTTTTCTAAATATTCTCTTTGATTACTTTAGCTTGCACAATATATACCCCACATTGTATTTCATTTGCCTATGAGTATCTGGGCAGAACTCCAGTGCTTTGATGCAACTGGTCACAGCAAAAAGCACAAGCACTACCACCAGCAGGATAAGCTGGAGAGGTGGAGGGGACACAGCACCTTTCTCACGTCCAGGACAGGAATGTCCAGTACAGGACAGGGTTGAGGCCAATCAAGCAAACAGGAACGGAATTCCACAAAGGTTCTTCAGATCAACAGGAAAGAAACAGTCCAACAGAAGAAAAGACTCCAGGAAATACAATCACCTACCAATGAATGTCATTATTTCCCAGCCTGAATGTGAAAAAAAGTAGAGTGTAGGTTCAGTACAAACAAATCTGACTGGCTGCAACTAAACTGTTTAGTGAGAAGCTTAAGTCAGACTCTCTTTTCTGCATTGAAAATTCTCATGCTAGCAAAAAAACAAGCTTCAAACTGATTCCCTGTAGGGAACATGGTATCAGATGACATGGTTTTATGAAATGCACATGAGCCCAACTGTGTGTTTAGTTTTGTTTCTTATTAGACTGCAAGACCAACTTCTTATTATGCATATTTACTGGTAACAGGCATTTAAGGCACAAATACACTTGTATCATATTCTGCTTCATTACTCCTGCAGACAGGATTATTTAGAGTCACCAACATCTGAAGAGCCCCACCTGACAAACTCAAATGGCTCCAATTAAACACAATTTTTTTTTAAGAAGAAAGTTCACCCTGGCTGTGGAACTAGGAAGGGACAATAAAGTCACACTTAACAGGAGAATCCCAGGCCTCTAGAATGCTGAAATATTGTTCTGTTAGGGCTGGTAACTGACCAAAGACAGAAAACAAACTTTCTATGTTTTAATGAAAAACTATATATTCAGGAATAAACACTTAAACAGTTTCCCTTGCTCAAGCCTAGCAAGGGGTGTACTTAAATGGATTTCAAGCTGACATTCATCCCAGTTCCTTCTTTCTGGACTGGAATAGTAAGGGCCAGTAGAAAAATTGACATGTTGAAAGATGCATTGGTGGAAGGGAAGGCACTTAAGCATCCCTGAAGCAGTGCCACAAACATCATCTAGCTTTTCTCTAAGCTTAGAAAGCCCAGGGGCTCAAAAGAATCAGAACTACAGCAGCCTGACATGACTTTCACCAGTGCTGCTATAGTCATCCTGCAAAATAAATACTCTCCCATACACTTGTGTGCATGTGCAGGGAGGAATGGGACACTGACTGACACCGAGTAGGGTAGAGACAACCATTTTGGCTGACTTTATACTGGTGACATGCAAAAATATTTTGGTAACTGTCCTACTCTGCACTACCATGACCTCTTCCTCAATATGATGCACAAAGGGATTTTAAAAGTCTAATTTCTGGTGCATAGCAATGTGTTTCATATCAGAGAAACACATTAAAACAAAGCATTAAAAAGAATTCATCTTCACAAGCATGCTGAGTCTTAAAGTGGAATTTTGTGAGATTGTTTCAGAACATGACCCCAACAGTTCCCTTGAATGTTTTAACAGTTCAAGTTCTGAGCCCTCCTCACATGACCCATGTGGGACAAAGGGACCTGAAGGGAGCACAGCTTGGCCAACAGCTAAAAATCAACACTGAATTTTATTTAACCAGTTTACATGGCTGGGGGTAATGCAGACAGCCTGTATATTACAGAAAGAGCTTGGTTAAAAAAATAAATAAATCAATTCAGGTGATAAATTTGAACACAGATTTAGATTAATCTTCTATCTCATGTATTTTTGTATCATTTGCTTTTAGACCGTTCCTTCAGGCGGGAAATAAAGAGGCAGCCATTTTACTCTGTTTTCCCATCATCATAGTGCAATGCACCAGATTGGAGTTATTGAATAAGCTCATAAACCCCCAGGTTACATTATTCTTCATCTGCAGCCTTCCCTTTCAAGTGAGCTCCAGTATTATAAGAAGGGCTGTAGGCTGTCCTCCAGCATTCCCTGTCTTTGAAGATGAAGCCCCAAATACATTTTATGGAAAAGACCTTTCAGTTTGTACCTTTGCCAAACTGCATAGCAGGTTTAAACAACTATGCAGGACAGTGTATTTCAGTTCCAGGCTCCTCTTACTCAGTCTCAAGTTTAAAAACAGTATTTTCCTTTCTGCTAGGGTACTTCTGAAAGAAATGTTCCAAACAGTGATGATCCAAAGGCATTAAAGAAAAAAGTTACAACTTAAACAGTGTGACACAGATGATGAATAAAGAAACCCTTCCCACATGGTAAAGTTTTTAAAATTTGACATTTCTTTTCAATGTGTGTTTATTAGAAAGACAGTAGTGAATTCTGAATGCTTCAGACAGAAGAGAATTAAAACTCCTGGGTATAGTACATAAAAGAGCAATTAAAAAGAAGGAAGAACAATCCTACAGTTTGGGTTTTTTTTTTTTTTTAAACTTAACTATTAACAGTGTTTTCTTAAATGGCTGAGAAATGTTGGAGTTTTCAGTTTGGAGTCAGCCACGTGTTACTTATCAGTGCTTCAAATGCAGGGTGAATAAGAAAGGCCATGTCTGGTTCCTTTTGCAATAAGGAAAAAAATCTCTTTTGAAGTCTTTTGATGGAATGAGAAGGGAGAAAGTGTCAGGAAAAGGATCTGACAGGTTTTGCACAGTGAGAGGCAAAAAAAATATGTCTGGAGTAAAATCTCTAAATTGGGCAGAGATAGAAACCTTTCCTTCAGCACCAGAGACGCCAGATAAAGTCTGAGAGTCTCTTCTATCTTTTTTTTCCAGCCATACATTAATTCCTTTTTGGTTTTTGTCAGCTTCTCATCTTACCAGAAGCCTGAAGGAGTGGCCAGTCCAGTACCAAAGGGAACACAGCCACAATAGGGCTCCACGTACAGCAGTCAGTCTCCCAAGCTCCCAGAAAAAGAGTTGGATTTTAAATACCCCAAGCACCACAGAAGACCTTAATTTCAAGGTGGAAGTGACTATCTGAATAACCTTACTCTTTCTTGAAATGAAAGACATTACTGATGCACATGTCACTGTCAATATCACTGTTTCTCTCTGGGATAGCATTTCCTGCATTTTTCAATTCTGTGCAAATAACTAACCTGAGAAGTTCCACATTGCTTGCAATTTAAGTGTGCAATTATCCACCAGTAATTCAAGAAATACATTCATTTTTACCAGCACTGTAAGTTGCTCTGCCCTTTCTTTCAAATTCCCACACTCTTGAAGACACAAAAAGGAAACATTTTTTTTTCCTCAATCACAAAGATAAATGCTTGATATAACTCTATATAAACAGTGCTCTTATCTATAGCAAACTGCTTTGCCTGTTGTGCATAAACAACCTACACAGCTAAAAATATGCAAACTTAGCATTAACAGGGCGGAGAGCTCCAGAGTTCACTACATACTCAGGAATAACAACTCCATGCACTCCTCAAAGGCAGCAGCTCAGCACTTCGAGTGTAGGCAATCATGCAGTAAACTTTTATTAATAAAATCCATTGTCTTGATATTTTAGTGAACTGAATGTTTTAACTCCTTCCTTGCTTCTGCTTTACAGTGTTGCACTTGGAAGGTGTATGTAGCATTTCACAGCAAAGGAGACAAACTTTCTCCAGTGGAGGAAAAACTATCCCCAGAAAGTCCTAGCCAGGTGTTAGCAACAGGATTATTTTAATATAGTCTTTTTATTTACATAACAGGCACAAAAACAGGAGTTGCAACACTCTCTCAGTGTTATAAAGGACTGAGGAGCTGTAGAAAACACTTGTAGAAAAAAAAATACTTCAGAAAACACTAGAAAAAAAATACTTCAGGTAAGAGATTAGGCACTAGAATCTCTAAAAGACTGCACTGCAAGAATGTTTACTGCCTATTATAAAAATAAGGCCANAGCCAGGTGTTAGCAACAGGATTATTTTAATATAGTCTTTTTATTTACATAACAGGCACAAAAACAGGAGTTGCAACACTCTCTCAGTGTTATAAAGGACTGAGGAGCTGTAGAAAACACTTGTAGAAAAAAAAATACTTCAGAAAACACTAGAAAAAAAATACTTCAGGTAAGAGATTAGGCACTAGAATCTCTAAAAGACTGCACTGCAAGAATGTTTACTGCCTATTATAAAAATAAGGCCACCACACAATGTATGCAAGCTATACCACAATGACACTTGTAAAACAATTGTCATATTTTTCAGGTGCTTCTGAAAGACCCACTTCTGAAATACCAGCTACTGCTCAGGTTTTGTAGTCTTCATACTCATGCTTTTGTCTCTTTAGGAACTTTGCACACAATGGTTAAATAACTTGCTGAAGTCTGCTAATTACTGTGATGAATGTGAAAGCTACAAACACCACACTCCCCCATCTCTGATGATTCTGATCACCAGCTGGTCAGTGTACCCAGCTGCACAACTCGGTAAAATCCACCTCACTGTGGCTAGAACTTAACCTACAGGACACCTCAATGTCCTTACAGAGTAGTTCCATTACATTCCTAGAGTAAATCTTATGCAGTATTGTTCAGACTCTTGAACACACAGCAAACCTAAGGTAGTGTCATCCCACAAAAGTATTTTTACCACTTTAAAGTGGCTGTTTGCTGCTTTAGTTCCCCTTCTCCTCATTAAAATCATTACACTAAATAACAAGCAAGAACAAAACCAGAAATTCAAACAGTGAATAGATTTAGGTACCTTGTTTTTTTCCACGGGTCTTCTTGCTCTAGTAACGTATTTGACCTGTAAAACAGCAGAAAGATATTTTTGAGTCCTGGTAGGTTTTTCAATATTATTCACATATATTGTGCTCTTAAAGTACTAACAACATTCTGTTTCCAGAACTCATTATCAGATCATTTAATGGAATTACATTTTACACTGTCATCATGTAGTGCATTTTTCATACGCCAAAATCTCACAGGGAAGTCTCATTTAAGACCATCTAGTTGGGAATCTCACCATTTTGCCCAAGATGCACCAGATTACAGGTGAGGAACTAAAATGCAGCCCACCTGCCTCATTTTTCAAATATTGCACAACAGCGACAACCCACAATTGCCCTTTCCAGCCCAGCAGAAGCTGCTGTAGAGCAGTGAGCAGACTGCCAAGCAGGCAGGCTCCCGTTGGGTGGGGAGCAAGGGAAAGGACACAGTCTGGCTCTTTGAAGGTTGCTAACCGCTGGTGTGCACAGTTCATGAGGAAAACAACCGCCTTGCTCTGACCCTCTCCCACCACCAAGCAGCTAGGAGGTTTCCTCTTGCCTTCATCTCCTAACAAGAGAGTGAATAATACAGCAATTGTTTACTTCTATCAACTTTTGTCCTCACAGTCTCCAAGCACAAGTTATCTTCAATCAAACATGACAAACCTGTTTCCATCATCTTCCCTTTTCCCTCAACTGCTCATCCAAGGAAAAGTGGTTATTTCCTGGGGGATGGGAGGCAGAGGCCAGACTCCTTGATTTCATACATGCATATGAAACATATGCTACATTTTCTTAAGATTTATATATTGCAAATTAGACATTTTATGCATTGTGAAAACACTGAGCTCAATCTACCATCAGGCACAGGAGGTTCTTCTCACCAACTTGTCAACTGATTTTTATTCATCAGGTTGTGGCAGCCTCTTAAAGCATCAGNCACTAGAAAAAAAATACTTCAGGTAAGAGATTAGGCACTAGAATCTCTAAAAGACTGCACTGCAAGAATGTTTACTGCCTATTATAAAAATAAGGCCACCACACAATGTATGCAAGCTATACCACAATGACACTTGTAAAACAATTGTCATATTTTTCAGGTGCTTCTGAAAGACCCACTTCTGAAATACCAGCTACTGCTCAGGTTTTGTAGTCTTCATACTCATGCTTTTGTCTCTTTAGGAACTTTGCACACAATGGTTAAATAACTTGCTGAAGTCTGCTAATTACTGTGATGAATGTGAAAGCTACAAACACCACACTCCCCCATCTCTGATGATTCTGATCACCAGCTGGTCAGTGTACCCAGCTGCACAACTCGGTAAAATCCACCTCACTGTGGCTAGAACTTAACCTACAGGACACCTCAATGTCCTTACAGAGTAGTTCCATTACATTCCTAGAGTAAATCTTATGCAGTATTGTTCAGACTCTTGAACACACAGCAAACCTAAGGTAGTGTCATCCCACAAAAGTATTTTTACCACTTTAAAGTGGCTGTTTGCTGCTTTAGTTCCCCTTCTCCTCATTAAAATCATTACACTAAATAACAAGCAAGAACAAAACCAGAAATTCAAACAGTGAATAGATTTAGGTACCTTGTTTTTTTCCACGGGTCTTCTTGCTCTAGTAACGTATTTGACCTGTAAAACAGCAGAAAGATATTTTTGAGTCCTGGTAGGTTTTTCAATATTATTCACATATATTGTGCTCTTAAAGTACTAACAACATTCTGTTTCCAGAACTCATTATCAGATCATTTAATGGAATTACATTTTACACTGTCATCATGTAGTGCATTTTTCATACGCCAAAATCTCACAGGGAAGTCTCATTTAAGACCATCTAGTTGGGAATCTCACCATTTTGCCCAAGATGCACCAGATTACAGGTGAGGAACTAAAATGCAGCCCACCTGCCTCATTTTTCAAATATTGCACAACAGCGACAACCCACAATTGCCCTTTCCAGCCCAGCAGAAGCTGCTGTAGAGCAGTGAGCAGACTGCCAAGCAGGCAGGCTCCCGTTGGGTGGGGAGCAAGGGAAAGGACACAGTCTGGCTCTTTGAAGGTTGCTAACCGCTGGTGTGCACAGTTCATGAGGAAAACAACCGCCTTGCTCTGACCCTCTCCCACCACCAAGCAGCTAGGAGGTTTCCTCTTGCCTTCATCTCCTAACAAGAGAGTGAATAATACAGCAATTGTTTACTTCTATCAACTTTTGTCCTCACAGTCTCCAAGCACAAGTTATCTTCAATCAAACATGACAAACCTGTTTCCATCATCTTCCCTTTTCCCTCAACTGCTCATCCAAGGAAAAGTGGTTATTTCCTGGGGGATGGGAGGCAGAGGCCAGACTCCTTGATTTCATACATGCATATGAAACATATGCTACATTTTCTTAAGATTTATATATTGCAAATTAGACATTTTATGCATTGTGAAAACACTGAGCTCAATCTACCATCAGGCACAGGAGGTTCTTCTCACCAACTTGTCAACTGATTTTTATTCATCAGGTTGTGGCAGCCTCTTAAAGCATCAGCAGCTTTTCCCTATTACTCTTTCATGACTTCAATACAGCACCCTCAAGCACTATTTAGCTCTTCTCAGTATATTGTACTACAAATGTATCACCAGTTTCAGCAGGCAGTCTATGCCATTCCTCATCATCACTAAAGGCTGCATGATTTAACATTTTCCATATTTCAGCAGTAAAGAAGTGACTAAAAACAACAAAACCAGCATGCACAAAAAGAAGGATAGTAGAAATATACAAAACTACTGCAAGACATCATTGTCACAAGATGGTCTGAAGCTAAAAAAATCTTTCAGGGGAATCATGGTTAAAATATGATATTGCATATGTGCTCAAATTGTCCATTTTCCTTAAATTACTTTGTCACAAAGTCAGTTCCCTGCTCACTGAAAAATCAATCTTGCCTTAAATATGGCACTATTTTCAGCAAGTTCACAGGTAGGAAGTGTACTTATATTCAGTGTTAATACAGGTAAGCAGCCATAAAGCTATTTAATCTAATTTACTTCTAGACCTAACAGCAATACTGATTTAGAGGACAGAATTGGCTCTAGCCATGTGCTCTGCATGGGACTTGGGCATATTTGCTTATTTTACTGTCCTGGCAGAGCACCGAGTGATGGCAGCAACTGGAGAAAGAGGAAGAAGTGGATTGGCATAAAAAATGTCCTGCTAGAGCAGGAGCCCTCCACAGCATCAGGAATTTAAACACTAATGTGACTTTATTCTTGGCATGACCACAGATTATTTTTCATCTACTTCACACTACTAGAGATAAGGGAATGCTATTTTTATGCAAGCTCCTGATATGTTATTTTCGACATAGCCACCACCCCCAAAAAGAGCTCCTGGCTTGCTGGCTAGCAACTACTGTTTCTGGGGAACATTGATAGACCCTTCTCAGACAGGAAAATTTAATATTCTCTGCAATTTTGTCAGTTCCAGGTCCAATGGCAGTGGTTGCAGAACACAGTAGTGTCTGTTTGTGATGTTCACCACTACCTGACACCACCCCCAGCCCCGCCCCTAAGCTGCAGAGCCCATGGGGCCAGCACACCCCCAGGTTAGCAGGGGCCAGTTTGCTCAGCTGTGCCCACATAGGGGCTCTGGAGGAGTTGGGAACCTTACAGCCCTCAGCTGAAGGAGGCAGAGGGAAACAGCTGAAGCCAGGAACTGTGACACTCCAAACATCATATACATACAAGCAGATTTTTTTTCCTGCCTTTTGTCACAAGCTCTTTGCTACAATCCCTTTCTTCACATCCCTTCTCCAGTATCCCTCAATGCACCTCCACAAGCTCCTCTCCCCTCACCAATTCAAAAGTTTTCATTATTAAAAAAAACAAACCACCACAACAAAAAACCCTCAAGAAGGCTACTATGCCATTTGGTGCCATGACCTAACTGACTCTGCTGAAGCCATCAGGGACTTTTCATCCCACTCTACCCATCCCTTGAATATTGGCAAGAAACTCAGATGTAGGCTCTGGTCAGCAGGGTCTTCACTGCACCATGCATTGTTTAGGCCATGTTCTGATTAATTAGATGTCCCTAGGGCCAAAATAAAATTATACACATAGTAACAAAAGATGCAGATCATATTAAGAATGAGAAAAACAAAATCTGTTAAGGAATAAGTCACACAGTAAAGAACCAACTCAAGCCAGCTCTTAGGGGAAATAACAACTGAAAAACATTATTTCATGAATAAATTAGGAAGAGAAATATGGATTTTAACTCAAGATATGGCAGCAGTAAGACAAGTATTGAATGAGCAGCTTGAAAAAATTGAAATACATGTGAATTAATGCATAAGTCAGAAATCAAACATATTACACAAATCCTGACAGGATATTGAAAATGCAAGCACAAATTAAACGTTAAATGAGAGTTTCAGTCTTTGGGACAAAAGGATTTGTACATCAGATACACCATTTCTCTTCTTGAGAATTAAAATGCAAATGTCATTTGGTTATTTGAGAGCTAGTTCTCCCCCTCTCCAAGAAGAAACATTTTGGAGCTGTATCCAGAAACTATGAGTAACCACAGCAACAGATAGTCAAGGAACTGGCGGGATAGCCCATAGAAACACCTCCTGAAATGAAAATATGACCAACTACTAATATTATAATGGCTGATTAGTGTATATTCTGATTTTAATCCAAACCCTGAGTATAAATAGCAAAGCCCCAGTAAATATTTAAGAGAATTTTGAGTTCCAAACTGAAGGGCTGGCAACCAATTTTTTCATTTTATTTTTTTTTTAACAAATAAAACCATCAAAAGATTGTGCAACTGTAAGAGCCCTTAAGGAAACAATTGGGAATTTTTCATAACATGGTATTTCCTTATACCACTGACCACAGGAATGCAAACAGTTCCACCAAACAGATTTCTTCATTGGAAACAACAGACAATCTAACCATGTTTCCATCTTTTCCACTCGCAGCGCTCAACAAACAAAATAGATGACATAATAGGATACAGAAGGGCTACAAGATATCTTTACTAAAACTCAGCACCTGAGAGGCTTTACAACAATGTATTTCCTGAGGGTTAGAGAGAGCTTATCTTTCATTATCAAGCATCTTCTTCTAATAAAAATTAATTTTTCCACTGCAACTTGTGCTTATTTGTTGGATTTCCTCCAAATAATGTTAGTATTCCTAACAACCATAAACAGACCCAAAGCCCCAACCATAATTCAGTCTCTCAGTAACAAGACTCAGTCCTGCAGCATTCCCAGACAGCGAGGCAGGAGATGGCAGCAAGAAGCACTGGCACAAAAACAGGCTTTGTTACTCAACCTGCCAAGTGGAAGAAAAAGTATTAGTACTGTGAGTATATCCCTTGTAGCTTATACAATATCCCTGTGCTGGTTTTGGCTCGGGTAGAATTAATTTTCTTCATGGTAGCTGGTATGGGGCTATGTTGTGGCTTTGTGCTGGAAGCAATGCTGATATCACAGATGTTTTAATGACTACTGAGCAGGGCTTACACAGAGTCAAGGGTTTTTCTGCCTCTCCCACCAATCTGCCAGTGAGGACACTGGGGGTACGCAACAAGCTGGGGGGAGACACCTGGGGCAGCTGACCCCAACAGACTGGAGGGATATTCCATACCACATGACACTGTGCTCAGCATATAAAGTTTTTGCTTTACCTATTTAACTGTATTTCTCATGAGTTTAGTCACTTTTACTCCTCTGACTCCCCCAACCAACTGTGACAGGCCTGAGTGAGCAGCTGTGCAACACTTAGTTGCTAACTGGGATTAAACCACAACACTCCCATGTTAATCTGATGAATATATTTCTTCACCAGCTTCTTTGTTTGGTATTATTATTTGAGCAATGCCAACTGACACTATGAACTCCCCCAAAGGAAGCTGAAAGTCCTGGCCTGTCAGTATGGGCAATGGCACTCCTAGTACTCAGCCTAGCAGCCTTCAGACCCTGCATGAGGAGACCAAGTATCAGAGACATCCCCAAATGAAGACAAGACAGGTCTTAGAAGGGACTTAAATTTTCTTGACAGCTAATTAGCAAGTCACTATCACAGAGAAAGCCATTTACACCCTGTGCTGAGCTACTTGCTCCCAAGAGAAGAAAAAGAGAGGGGAAAAAAAATGAATGTAAGCAATGATAAAAGCAGAGAGTTTCATTAGAATCCAGGACACTAAAAGCTCTTCAGCAGCAGCACACTGACAAGCAACTGACATTGCAAATTTGCAACTCAGTTAAGCCAAGATTTTAATCAGGGCTACAACTGCACTTAATTCTCTCCATTGCATCCAAAGAAAAGCAAGGGGAAATAAGTCATAAAAACAGAATTTAAATGTGCTGCAAAGAGACCAAATTGTTTTCAGAAGGAAAAAAACAAAACAAACAAAATGCATGAAATCCATCCAAAGCTTTATGGAGTTCATATGCCACACCAGTCAGGAATTTTGGATGGTAGGAAAGACAAATTTCTTAACTTCAAATAGAGATGTTAAAAGATTTTGTGTGGAATAGTGTTTGCAATCTATGGCAAAGGGATTACTACCCTGGTAGTCAAGGAAACATCTCTCACAATTGCAAGATTTCATATTTTGGAATTCCCCTTCCAGGGGCGAACATGGAAAACCCTCCATGCTCTTCAAAAAGAATACAGCTTTGGTGTCCCACTGGTGGATAGGATACAAAGGGCCACAAGGCTTTCACAGCATCACAGGATGTCAGGGGCTGGAAGAGACTCTGGAGGTCTTCGAGTCCAAGCCCCCTGCAGAGCAGGGCCATGGACTATAATCCAATTCAGCACAGGTCACCCAAGAATGCAGTCAGGTGGGGTCTTGAAAATCTCCAGAGGAGGAGACTTCACAACCTCTCTGGGGAGCCTGCTCCAGTGCTCTGTGACCCTGACAGTAAAGAGTTCCTTCTCATGTTGAGGTGGAACTCCCTGTTCTCCGGCTTCCATCCATTTCCCTTTTTTCCAGGGATGGAGGTGAGGCTGATGGGTCTATAGTTTGCTGGAACCTTTCTTGCCCTCTTTGAAGGCTAGGGTGACATCTACTTTCCTCCAGCCCTCCAGCACCATTCCCGTTTGCCATGATTTTGCACAAATGAAGGAGAGCCACTGCAAGTCTCCCACAATATTTTCATGTACAAAACCATTTACCAGGAGTTATGGAACAGGAAGACAAAATTTCAAGCTAGGCTTAATTTGAACTATTGCATCTCTTGATCATTTCTTTCAAAGAGACAGACACTGAACTCTCAAAGTGCTGACCTTTAGTTACAACATGCTCTTGGAGAATGCAACTTCTCTAAAGTTATGTTTGAACCCTCCCCTTCCCTTATAGATGACATTGAAGACCTAAACAGAAGTTTTTATAAAGAAGTACCTTAGTTTAAGAACAAATAGTACAGCAAAAAGTACTTTTCCAGTTACTAACTAGATTTTAAAAAAAAACACAAAAACAAAAACATCAGCTGATATGACAAAATCTGTGCTAAGATTTAAAAGACTATTCAAGAAATAGTTTTTCTTTTTCTTATTCTTATTGTCCTAGAAAAAAATATGCACCAAAAGATTTTCAGTTTAATCTTACTGGGGATGCTACAGAGAACTACCCAAACTGTGCAGACTGTAAGGCAAGGCAGTTAAGAGTTCACTGCATATTTCCACAACTACAACATTGTAATATCAATATGTTGGTTCTATCTCTAAGATCTCAAATATACAGCATCTCTACCCTTGCACTAGCACATTTTTTCTTTCATCTATAAGGCTGAAGCATCATTCCCATTCTACTTCAGCAACCTTATTTGTGAGCATTTCCATCAGGATTATGATCATTATGTATCTCTGACTGTCCAAACTTGCCTCATACTGGGCCCCAAAACGTGGAAGAATGGAAATAAAAATGAAGCCCTGTAGCTGACGTTTTGAAGGGCTGAATAGGATTCTCCTCACACTCCCAGTAGTGATTGGGGAGACCAGTCCAGTCACATCAAGGCACAGACAAGCTCCCACAAGGAATCTCTGCCCAATTACAATTGATCAAAAGACATTTCACAACATAACCTTCAGATATATTCTTTTCTTCCAGTATTAATATATAAAGCCATTGCTGGATTCAACACCACTAGGGCTGCAAAACTAATAATGATGAGTGCACATACATATCTTTAAATATTTTTCCTCAGCTACAAGGAAAAAAATACCTTATTGAAACAAGCTGTATTTGGAAGATTGATTTGATTAAACTATCCAACTCCATTGGTGAAAAAAATACAGTTTTTTATCTGTATTCTACTTTATTCTGACATTATGAACAGAAATATTGCCCTTTCAATTTAATCACTATCATAAAATGCCTGATCNGCAGCAGCACACTGACAAGCAACTGACATTGCAAATTTGCAACTCAGTTAAGCCAAGATTTTAATCAGGGCTACAACTGCACTTAATTCTCTCCATTGCATCCAAAGAAAAGCAAGGGGAAATAAGTCATAAAAACAGAATTTAAATGTGCTGCAAAGAGACCAAATTGTTTTCAGAAGGAAAAAAACAAAACAAACAAAATGCATGAAATCCATCCAAAGCTTTATGGAGTTCATATGCCACACCAGTCAGGAATTTTGGATGGTAGGAAAGACAAATTTCTTAACTTCAAATAGAGATGTTAAAAGATTTTGTGTGGAATAGTGTTTGCAATCTATGGCAAAGGGATTACTACCCTGGTAGTCAAGGAAACATCTCTCACAATTGCAAGATTTCATATTTTGGAATTCCCCTTCCAGGGGCGAACATGGAAAACCCTCCATGCTCTTCAAAAAGAATACAGCTTTGGTGTCCCACTGGTGGATAGGATACAAAGGGCCACAAGGCTTTCACAGCATCACAGGATGTCAGGGGCTGGAAGAGACTCTGGAGGTCTTCGAGTCCAAGCCCCCTGCAGAGCAGGGCCATGGACTATAATCCAATTCAGCACAGGTCACCCAAGAATGCAGTCAGGTGGGGTCTTGAAAATCTCCAGAGGAGGAGACTTCACAACCTCTCTGGGGAGCCTGCTCCAGTGCTCTGTGACCCTGACAGTAAAGAGTTCCTTCTCATGTTGAGGTGGAACTCCCTGTTCTCCGGCTTCCATCCATTTCCCTTTTTTCCAGGGATGGAGGTGAGGCTGATGGGTCTATAGTTTGCTGGAACCTTTCTTGCCCTCTTTGAAGGCTAGGGTGACATCTACTTTCCTCCAGCCCTCCAGCACCATTCCCGTTTGCCATGATTTTGCACAAATGAAGGAGAGCCACTGCAAGTCTCCCACAATATTTTCATGTACAAAACCATTTACCAGGAGTTATGGAACAGGAAGACAAAATTTCAAGCTAGGCTTAATTTGAACTATTGCATCTCTTGATCATTTCTTTCAAAGAGACAGACACTGAACTCTCAAAGTGCTGACCTTTAGTTACAACATGCTCTTGGAGAATGCAACTTCTCTAAAGTTATGTTTGAACCCTCCCCTTCCCTTATAGATGACATTGAAGACCTAAACAGAAGTTTTTATAAAGAAGTACCTTAGTTTAAGAACAAATAGTACAGCAAAAAGTACTTTTCCAGTTACTAACTAGATTTTAAAAAAAACCACAAAAACATTCTTATTCTTATTGTCCTAGAAAAAAATATGCACCAAAAGATTTTCAGTTTAATCTTACTGGGGATGCTACAGAGAACTACCCAAACTGTGCAGACTGTAAGGCAAGGCAGTTAAGAGTTCACTGCATATTTCCACAACTACAACATTGTAATATCAATATGTTGGTTCTATCTCTAAGATCTCAAATATACAGCATCTCTACCCTTGCACTAGCACATTTTTTCTTTCATCTATAAGGCTGAAGCATCATTCCCATTCTACTTCAGCAACCTTATTTGTGAGCATTTCCATCAGGATTATGATCATTATGTATCTCTGACTGTCCAAACTTGCCTCATACTGGGCCCCAGAACGTGGAAGAATGGAAATAAAAATGAAGCCCTGTAGCTGACGTTTTGAAGGGCTGAATAGGATTCTCCTCACACTCCCAGTAGTGATTGGGGAGACCAGTCCAGTCACATCAAGGCACAGACAAGCTCCCACAAGGAATCTCTGCCCAATTACAATTGATCAAAAGACATTTCACAACATAACCTTCAGATATATTCTTTTCTTCCAGTATTAATATATAAAGCCATTGCTGGATTCAACACCACTAGGGCTGCAAAACTAATAATGATGAGTGCACATACATATCTTTAAATATTTTTCCTCAGCTACAAGGAAAAAAATACCTTATTGAAACAAGCTGTATTTGGAAGATTGATTTGATTAAACTATCCAACTCCATTGGTGAAAAAAATACAGTTTTTTATCTGTATTCTACTTTATTCTGACATTATGAACAGAAATATTGCCCTTTCAATTTAATCACTATCATAAAATGCCTGATCCATTCCCCAAACCTGAGAAAGATTAGAACCTCACTTTATTTTGTTTTGAACTCTATCTCACTTGTTCACTTCTGACTTCTACAGAGCTTAATTCATCCAACCTCCACCCTAACCCCTGGGAGCATCTTGTACTTTCCAGCCATCTGGACTGTATTTACTTTACTAAGAAGAAAGTAAAATTTGTTCATGAACAAAGAAAATCCCCTTACTATCTTCCCATCTCTTCTGCATAGTTATTTAGCTGTTTTCTAAATTCTTGTTTTCCCAAAAAAGATCACTGTGCCCTCTGGGGAGCTCTCAGCCTTCCTTGTGACCTCTACTGAGGTCATACAACTTCTTCATTTACCATTTTCTATTGCCACCTTTTTTTTTTTTTTTAGAAAGTGAAATTACTATTTTCCCTTTAGTTTTCACTTCTTCACAAAAGCCCTTAAAAATAGCATGAAAGTATGATGTGTTAGGACAGCAGCAATTGTACCAAAGTGTTTATCTAAACAGTAAAAACGTTTTGCAAATAAAATGAATGTTCACCAAACTAAGATCAGCGATACTTCTTGAAAGGAACAGACATTTATTTTGAAGTCATACTTATTTTGGTGGTGGCCCTCCCTCTGGTAGCTCTACACTGCTAGTGCAGAACTGCTGCCTCTGTTCCTCCACCTTTCATCAAAATATTTGTGCTGTGACTCTCCTCCCAACACTGAAAATTCAAGTATGCCAAGGAAGACTTGCAGAAAAAGTGCAAACTGCAAAGACAAGCAACTCCCTCAAACTGGATTTTACTTTTGACCATATGTTCTTAAACCCCGCCTACATTTATCTGGTTTTATCTGAGCTGCTGTATAATGCTTTCCTTTTATAACCCTATTTTTCAAGGCACACTATCTCTTTTGATCAAAGGTAGTCAGCTGTGGCTTATCATTCTGAGCATTTTGCAGTGTTACTCTACTCCAGCCGCACCAGAAATGCGCTTCGCCTTTCAATGAAAGCCAGATTGGTCTCCCTGTGGCAGAGAAAACCCATGAAAGCAATGACCAACACATGACATGCAGCTAGCTTTTTCATCAGCAATGGAATCTTCCTGATGCTTTGTGATGCTTGATCCAAACATTTGATTAATTTCAAAGTTTAATTCAGCTTAATGACCTAATTAAAGACTTGTGATAGGGGCAAAAATGCCAGTGTAGAACTATATTGTAACAATTTAGAACACAGGTATGTACTTGAAAAAATCCTTTCTAGAGGAACAGTTGTGTAAAAAGAACTACCTGCTATTGTTTATTTTCAGGCTGAATCTCTGAATTTAACTCAAAGCAGTGACCCTTCAGAGGCATAATGATTTTTTAATGCTCACATTGAGTACCATGTTTCTTCAACAGCTCTTCTGGAATACCAAGGAGCAGAAAAGGTCAATCACAGAAGCGTGGGAGGCTGCATACCAGTAAAGGTGACACAGTAAGTTCATCGGTGTAGGAAATACAGCACAGAGATAAGCATGAATTACAATGTAATTGAACATGTCCATGTGAAAAAATAACTCCTGAAATAACTCACTCAAGTATAAACACAAAATACTACAAAATATATTTTGTATAAGGCATCACAGTCACACAAATACTTGGACCAGAATAATTAAGGGGACAAAGATGGGGCAGAAACACTTCCATTGTCAACATTTTCCTCTTCCACACTTCTGAAATGAGGTCTTAATGCACCATTAACAAACCAAACATTCTGCTTTCCTTGCAGTCACAGTTGCCAGTTTTTAGACTGATTCAACATTATCCCTTCTCAGTTTCTTGCATCTTCACCTCCAAAACCCACAAAGGGCAATTAGTATGAATAAACATGTTTTGTCATTAATATTAGCTGAAGCACAGTGAAGCTGCAACTCATCTCTGCTTTAGGGAAGCATTGCAAATTTATTTACCAGAAACAAAACCCCAGGAGATCTGTTACAAGTTGAGCAATACCTCTAGTAACAAGGACTTTTTTTCCACTCCTAAGGGATTCCAAGCTGTTCAATTTTCCCCAAAATCTGTAATTATTTTTTTTTTAGACATGAAGACACAGACAATAATCAATTAGGCAACTAAACTTCCTTTTCTTGAGACACAAGCTGAACATTTAATGCAAGCTACTACTAAAATTGTTTTACTTGCAGCAATGACAACTCCTCACAGCTTAATCAAAGGAGTAGCAATCATAGCCTTGTGGGCTCTGTTCTCCAGAGCATCCAAGTTGGAAAGTAATCAGCAAGAGAAGATTCACTGCAGAGAACAGAAGAATCTGCAAAGAATTGAGGACACAAAAGTGAGGAACACAAAGCAACTTCTCAGCAGCTACAGCATAATATTAGTTTCTAAGGAAACAGGGCAGAAACTGAGGGAACAAAATTTCTGGGTTTGTGCCACTTCTGTAGCAAAACCAGCATCAGCTGCAGGAGGCACATAAAGCAAAATCCTTCCAAACCGATTCAAGGAATTTAATCTTGAGCATCCTGAACTAGTGAGTGAATGAGGAACCTCACTGGCAAGGCACAGCCAGCTACTTAAGGAGGGAAAGCTCAGGTGTAAGCAGGATGCACCCCCACTTACCAGCAGTACCAGCTAGCAGTTCAGGAAGACACATTACAAATAGCCTGTAATATAGTTGGCACTTAGAGTCTGCCTGTTGATGTGTGCTGCAGGTCCTTATGATGACTTAAATAATCTTACTGCCCAAGTCTCATGGTTCCTCTTTCAGAAAGAAAACAAAATTTTAACTATTGAGACAAAACCCCATTTCCTTCCTTCCTTCCTTTCTTTCTTTCAAAGAACTCAAAGGGAGCTAGGTAATAGGTATTATTTTCAGGGTTTTCTACAACATGAACCCCAAGTGGGTCTCCCTGCCATGATAAGCACTGGACTTAAAAAAGGGTCCCCTCAAGCCTCCCCAGCAGTGCAGCTGATGACATGAGACTGTTTCAGATACTCTCCCCAGCCCACATGCAGGGATGCAGATGGACCCAAAGGGCAACTGCACCAGGGAACTCCACAAGATTGGTTCCTCTAAGGCCAAATAATAAGAATCTTGAGAAATTTCAGCATGTGTCACACAGATACCCAAATTTACTTACATTCAGAAGAAAAATCCCTACTTAGCTGAATGTATGGACCATGCAAAGCTTCAGAAGATTACTTTCCACCAAAGCCAAAAGAAAATGTTTGTTTCCACTCTGGAAGATACTTCATTTCACAATATACAGGTCCTTGAAAATAGTAGTTATCAGTATGTAAGAACATGACCAGTTAATCTTTTCTTCCCCTTCACANCCACTATTCAGTGACTATTGGGTGGTCTCAATCTCAATCCAGTTTCTGAACTGGAAGTGCTTTCCTTGGAGAAATTCTCAAAGCACAGCCTCAGAGACCAAGGATTGGGAAGGTATAAACAATCAGCTATTATAATTACAGCTCAGGATTTTTTATTTTATTTTTAAAGACTTGAACATTTGTTTTCAATAAATATTTAAATGTTTTCCCTAAACTACATCTGAAATTGGCTAGTGCTGTACATTTCTTGGGGTGAGGTCAGTAACATGACTTAATGCAGTGCCTTTGCTGCAGTAACTGGCAAGGTTATTTGTGCCAGTGTGGTTGAAGATGGAAATTCATTGTGGCAATGGCCCACTGGCATCTTCCACTGCTAACCTCCAGACACCATCTGCAACTGTCTGTTATCAGTTACTGGGTCCAGTTTTGGACACCCNTTCTCAGTTGACACAGAACATTATTTGCAACTTAGTCAAAGTGACTCACTTCCACATGCTCCTCCAGCATAATTCCAGCAAGGCCCTTTTGGGAAGGATTGTTTTCTTCCTTCAAAACTAGAGTTGAAATGATATTCAAGTGTACAGTTAGAATAGTGCTAATGTAAAATATTACTATGCAAAAAGAATACTATTTCGTTTTATATGTTCTTCCCACAAGAAAGGAAGGATGAGACAACTTGGTTTAATTTCCCCTTCCCAGCTCTTGCAAAGTTAAAACCATTCCACTCCCCTTCTCACCTGTCAGTAGCTGTCTTTCTAACAAGATCCACAGCTTTGGCTAAGCGTATTTATTGCAGACACTGATCTCTTCAACAAAAAAAAAATACTTTAAAAAAAGGGAAGAAAAATGAGCTGGCCAAAGAGCTACATAAAATACTGATGCA
>VYZU01010279.1:92714-165897 GCA_013401355.1 Ceyx cyanopectus
TTAACAGAATACCTATTACCTTTTTATTTTTGTTTTGACCCACAGATCAATACAAATGTCAGGAATTAATAAAGCCAGCAGTACAGATCAGCTCTCCAGAGACCAGTCACATCTGTTCAGCAATGCCAAGCTGCCAGCTGGATAGAGTCCCAAAAGCCTTTAAAGGGTCAGCTTGCACAGCAAAAGCTTGTGCTCAGCTAAAAACCTTTTAGCTTAGCAACTAAAAAGGTAATAGGTATTCTGTTAATTACATTAAGTAATTAAGACATGTTTAGCTCTTAATTAGGATGCCTAATTTTTAAAGGTCTCAGTCACAGCATTTAAATTCCTGGTTTGTTCTGGTATTGCAACAAAAATCTGTTCTAAACCACTGCCATTCTCATGGTTGAGAAAAAAAAAAAAAAGCTATGCTGTTAACAGATTAGCCAATCAGTTAAAATGGAAGGAGTGAAAAAAAGTATTAATTGTTGAATACTGCATATTCTAAACAACTTGAATGTATGAATACTCAATTTAAAAAATCCAATCTTAAATACAGCTTGGATCATAGATGAGACCATTAGCCCCAAAAGGCTATTTTACCTATATACAAACTGTCAAAATATCCTTTCTTTGTGCACATTTTGTCAGAGTTTGTTAAGGGAGGAAACAATATATATCATCTATAGTAGATGATATTAACTTCCCTCCCCAGTACATCCCTCACAGAAACACAAAGTCTTGAAGGGCACAAAAGCTCTCATCAAGTTTTTGACTGAAGCAGCTATTTCTGAAATAACTGTCTGCTGGACTACATGGATATTGCTCCTTCCAAATATCTTAAAATCAGGAGTACTGCACCATACATGCTCAGGTAAATACTGCTTCACCTATAGCTTCTTCCATAGCTGCAGGTGGTCCAACTTTCATGTGGTAAAGTTTCAGCTGATTCCCTTAAATACCATGCACATGCTGAAGAGATCTGTTGAGGATTACAACAGCTGAAGCTCCACTGCATACATAGCTCCCCCTGCTCCGAGGGCATCACAGCCCCAGTACTCTTTTTATTACAGGAAAACGTGTCTCTGATGTTTGCAAGGCATTTCCCATTCTTTCAGCCATTTCCCAAGCTGAACCCAAAAGGTGAATCCAGGCTGGANAGGGTTGTGGAGTCTCCATCTCTGGAGACACTTAAGACCCGCCTGGATCTATTCCTGAGAGACTTGGTCTAGATGATCCTGCTCAGGCAGGGGGGTTGGACTAGATGATCTTCTAGGTCCCTTCCAGCCCCTAATTTCTGTGATTCTGTGATTCTGTGATCAGGGTCCCCAACATGCCAACTTGTCTTACTGTTCTTGTTCATAATCTCCTAAACCATTTCAAGTTTCCTCTTAGATTTGCTAACCATTTAAAAAAAAACAACAATCAATTCAGTATTTAGATAATACATTAATGGGTGAAAGCTAACACAGAACATTTGACTATGACTCCCCCCAGACTTATGGGAAAAACCTGTCACTTGTGATTTGAGTTTGTTGTTACACTAATCTTAATTTTCTACAGCTTGCCTTTTGCAGATAGAAATTAGATTCCAGGAGAAATCAAATTCCAGTCCCATCAAAAAAATTCTTCAACACCATCTGTCTTTATTATAGGAAAATGTACTTCCTCTTAACTTCCAAGATTTTACTTATTAAGTAAGAAGAAGATTAAAGAATATTAAATTGGAAGAACTGAAGGACTCTCTTCTCAGAAGAGAGGTGCAGAGCAGTTCTTCAGGAATCATGAGTACTTTCAGGAAATAAATGCTCCTCCAGCACGCCCACTTGCTTCCCATGAACAAGCAGTGTTCAGAATTATCTGGAGAGTCCTTCCAAAGTACTGAGAGCATGATTTCTATGCATTTTGATGTTCTATGAATCACCAAGAACAGAACACAGAGCCAAGAAACTATAAAACCTTTACAAATACAAACAACAAATAAGAGCTTCTAAAACTAAGACCTACCAAAATATACCCTGAACTATCAATCAGGAAAAGACTAACAGGACCAACACATGATGGCAGTTCCACATGAGACTTTTTATTTTTGTTTTGACCCACAGATCAATACAAATGTCAGGAATTAATAAAGCCAGCAGTACAGATCAGCTCTCCAGAGACCAGTCACATCTGTTCAGCAATGCCAAGCTGCCAGCTGGATAGAGTCCCAAAAGCCTTTAAAGGGTCAGCTTGCACAGCAAAAGCTTGTGCTCAGCTAAAAACCTTTTAGCTTAGCAACTAAAAAGGTAATAGGTATTCTGTTAATTACATTAAGTAATTAAGACATGTTTAGCTCTTAATTAGGATGCCTAATTTTTAAAGGTCTCAGTCACAGCATTTAAATTCCTGGTTTGTTCTGGTATTGCAACAAAAATCTGTTCTAAACCACTGCCATTCTCATGGTTGAGAAAAAAAAAAAAAAGCTATGCTGTTAACAGATTAGCCAATCAGTTAAAATGGAAGGAGTGAAAAAAAGTATTAATTGTTGAATACTGCATATTCTAAACAACTTGAATGTATGAATACTCAATTTAAAAAATCCAATCTTAAATACAGCTTGGATCATAGATGAGACCATTAGCCCCAAAAGGCTATTTTACCTATATACAAACTGTCAAAATATCCTTTCTTTGTGCACATTTTGTCAGAGTTTGTTAAGGGAGGAAACAATATATATCATCTATAGTAGATGATATTAACTTCCCTCCCCAGTACATCCCTCACAGAAACACAAAGTCTTGAAGGGCACAAAAGCTCTCATCAAGTTTTTGACTGAAGCAGCTATTTCTGAAATAACTGTCTGCTGGACTACATGGATATTGCTCCTTCCAAATATCTTAAAATCAGGAGTACTGCACCATACATGCTCAGGTAAATACTGCTTCACCTATAGCTTCTTCCATAGCTGCAGGTGGTCCAACTTTCATGTGGTAAAGTTTCAGCTGATTCCCTTAAATACCATGCACATGCTGAAGAGATCTGTTGAGGATTACAACAGCTGAAGCTCCACTGCATACATAGCTCCCCCTGCTCCGAGGGCATCACAGCCCCAGTACTCTTTTTATTACAGGAAAACGTGTCTCTGATGTTTGCAAGGCATTTCCCATTCTTTCAGCCATTTCCCAAGCTGAACCCAAAAGGTGAATCCAGGCTGGACCTCTTCACAAGCCCCACAGACAGATCCTTTCGTAAGCCAAGAAGCCACTTTCAAGAGTGCAATAAAAATCAACTTGATTGAATTAGTCTGGTCAATTTATGTGAACAACTGCTGTGTAGTCTATTCTATTAAAAGCAAATCATTGCTCCCAAATTTTTACTCATAGCAGGAAGCAGTACCAGAGTTTGCCACCAGTCTTAAAGGGCAGTGTGCCTGTGAAGGCTTGCCACTGCACAGTATGGCTCCTTGACCCCCTGCTCTTCAGGAGCATTGCAGGGCTGCTACAGGACATGGCACACTACCTGTGAAGGTATCTGGAATTGTTAGCTCCCATTAAAATAGCATTTCAGGTACTAATTTTATATTCCTTTAAGAAGGGCTTATTAACTACACTACACAGTACCACCTAACCAACCATCTGGAAATGCAGATGTCATCTGCTCACCTTTTTAATCTGCTGTAGGGTTTTTCAGATGAAGATGTATTTCATCTTGTGGTGCTACATAAATAAACAAAGTATTATAAACAATCATTTTTATCTGACTGGGGTTATGTCATATGGTTTGCTTTCTTTATGAAAGAAAACACGTACATAAAGTGCAACCAGATGCTGTTGGCAGAGAATTGATTTAATATGGACTCATTTCTAAAACCATGATTACAGATGTGGCCTAAATCTGCAACCCAACGTTTAAGGGAAAAGTCTCTCTATGTACAATCATTTCACTCATATGCTGTATTTTCTCTAATTCTTTTAACTCGCACAAAAAAAAAACCAACCAAGTTGTTTCGTAGAATTACAAACATTGCACACCCTCCCTTTTCACACATCCACCACAAACATAATTCAGGTATTCCCTTGTCAAAGAAAAGCTGAGCATGTTACTGAGAAAACAGCTTTGTAGCAGCTCATTGCAATGCCCACTCTGAGGAAGAAAAGTTACAGATTAGAACTAGGGCCAGACTCAGCCTCAATACAAACCACACTGACCTAGGACTGCACCTGACATTTGATATTCAAAGTACAAAAATAGTTACTGCAACTGTGCTTGGGGGACTCAATAAGCTTAAAATCCTATAATCAATTATTTTTAGTGTTTTGAGAAAAACTGATACATACCCAAGGTTTTAATCACTGAAACATCCATAAAATCTCTTACCAAATATATAGAGCTCTCAGTAAGGTAACTCAAATATATGGTAAAGATTTGTGTGCCTAGAACATAAAGGTAGTTTAACTCTGCTAAAACTCCTATCATTCAATAAAATTAACAGAAATAAGTTTTTAATTCATTATTAGTAATTCAGTAATTCTGAATAAGAACTGTTCTTTTATGTCTGCTAATTTATAAAATCCTATCAACTTCTCAAGAAGCACTGAATAAAATTCACTTTTCAAAACAGGATAGAAACAGCACAGATAGTGGTTGCACCATTCCACATCTAAACCCAGAGCATTTTCACCATATTTGATACCCAGATATTGAAGAACAGATCCCTTAATATACACATTCATCAACTAGATCAGACAAGTCATATTCAAATGAATAGAGATTGTTTTTAAAAAAGTTCCCTATATATAATTTTACCCTCAACCTATGTAGTTATTCATATAAGATTAAAAGAGTAAAAACCCCAAATGGTTCACTGTTACTGAGATTATTATTTGGGAACATATTTTTTGAAGGAATTAAAGTATTTGAAGCTAGGGTAGTTATCTACCAGTAACATCAGTTAAAAATCAGCAGTTGACAAGAACCCCCTTCCCAAAATTATCTTTTGATTAGACCTTTGAAAAATAAAACTAAATAAGCCTTTCAGAGGACATCACTTATGAGCACCTACATTTATAATCAAATACCTGAGATTTAACAATAATCTAGATTATCTTTTCCAAACAAGACATTAAAAAGGTCCTATAAAACAATGAACAACTGAAGAATAAAAATGAAGCAGCAAAAAGTCCTATTTTCACCTAAGAAACACAGTGTCAGAAGATGTGAACAGAACAATTTAAGAATCCTCATATAAACATCTGCCTTCTAATCAAGAGGTATGCCAATGTATACTTTGCTTCTGAAGGCAGGAAGATTTGACAACTGTATCTTTTCAACTATTTTAAATGTCCCAAAGAACTTTAGACATCCGTTACATCTGAATTCAGTGTAATTTAAAACAAAATATCTATCTAATTGTGTAAAGACGGTCTGGAGAGGTGGAACCGCACTGATTTAAAGCGCAGTTACAGCTACTGCCTTGTGCTGAGGCTTTGGCGAGAAGGGCTCAACAAGACAACCTGAGCCCAGAGCTGAGCAAACCACTTGTTCCTGCTCCCTGGGGAAAAGGGAATTTCAGCTACGAGGCCGCCCCTGCACTCTCCCCGAGCACTTCCAGCAGCTACTCTGGATAGTGCAGGAGCTGCAGGTGAGCAGCTCTGCCCACAGAAACTCTGCACCATGCCTAAAGAGTACTTCCAAACTTAACTGCTACAGCCTCACTTAAAAAAAAAGAGGAGCTCTGCTGGGATGCTGCACTCACCTACTATTTATAATGGAAGCCTTGCTAGCAACACTTTTTATTCAATCACAGAACCACCCCCAAAGTGGGAATATTTGGATTTGATGGATTCTGAAGTCTACCCATGGATGCAGGCATAGGAGAAATAAATGAGGATGTATGTGCATTTGTTTTCTTAATAAGGAAGGTAAATAAATTGAACTGCTTGAGAACCCAAAACACAAAGGTGGTTTCTGGACACATTAATAAATCAGTGGCAAAACCTTCATTCATTTACTAGGTGCCAATTATTTCACACAGGGGGTTTCATTGTCCCTCAAAAAAGTGTGAGCACAAGCAGCTGTTCATCAGTATGGGAAAAATATCTTGAAAGGAAAAAACCAACATACTGCAGCATTTACATAGCTTGTATTAAAGAGTTTGTTTTTTAAAAAAATCTCACAGCCCAAGTCTTTCCAGAAGTTAAGCCAATATGCAGATGGCATATTTAAATCCAGCATCAATCTGAATAATGAACTGCAACTAAGGAATTATTACCTGGGTGTTATCTGCACACAGAGTTGAGAGGACCCACAGATCCAGGCCTCACCGTACAAAGAATTTGTATGCAGGCATAACCACCTAAATGTGCTATTCACTACTAGAGGACCTTAATTAGCCAGCCAAGCCAGAGTTGAGTTTGCCTTGTTTTAAGGCTTCCGCCATCCACAGAGAGTTATCCAAAAAGCAATTCAAAGCAATAGTGTGATTAAGGGAAAAGCTTCAGCCATCCGAGTAGTGCAAATACCTCCTGCCCTTCCGCTTCCCTACAGGCCAAGCCAAAAAGATGCTGTGGCTCAAGAGTCTCAGCATCTGTATAGCCAAGTCCAGTGCAAACTCACCCCCATGAAATGCTACAAGGAGATCAACTGCGTGTCACAACCAGGACAGTTCTATTTTTCTTTTTTTATAACCCCTTCTGATCCATTAAATACTCTGAAGAGCACTCCAGTTAATCAGAAAGCTGCAAAACTGCACACTTGTGGTTGTCTGTGCTAGTGCAGTTTGCCATAAAGAACAAGCAAGTAGAAGATCAGATCTTTTGACACTAAATGCTGTCACTCAGACCTCTCAGGAAACAATTTCACAACTGCAAGATAAATAATGGAAAGGTATCAGTTGTAATCTTTTACATTTTTCACACCAAGTTACACAACCCTGAAACCCTCAAAATACACAGGCTCCTGTGTGTCCCATCTCTGAGTATACAATGCATCCGTAATCATTTTGCTCCTGGTCAGAAGTGGACATTGCAATAAGTTTCTAGAGAGACAAATCCTACTTTTACAAATGCTTTAATAATTTGGGCACTTCAGGGCAAACTTTTTTCCTTTCTTACGTAATACCGGTTGCTGCAATCCACAGAAGTATTTACAAAAGTTTATCCTTGGGCAATATGCAGTTTTACCCGTTCTATCAGACTTTTTTTCATTAAGAATCCTCTGGTACAAACAAAGGCCTAAAAATATTGCCAAAAAGCACTGTGCTAATGCACTGTGATTGCTAACCTCAAGTCACATACAGCTTATTTTCTCTTTAAGGAATCCAGTTTTCATCTTCCAAGATACTACATAATTAGCCAATGTAAGGGCTTGGGTTTTTACCAGAGTGGCTTCTAATATGGGTATGAAAGATGTAAGAGTAGAAAGGAGTTAAAGTTCTGAAGTTAAACCTGAACATGAAAAAAAGCATTAGATAAATTTCTCCTCTTCCTAGATTTCTATGAATAAAGTGGGTAAGGTAGGTTGAAGAGCATGTGCTCTTCATGTGGAGGAAGAGAGAAAAAGAAAGGAAACAGTTTTGTGCATTAAGATTCAATTGTTGCACCCCATTTCACCAAAGCACATATACAATGCATTGAGAATAAAAAGGTGGTGAGGGGAAATACCCACCAAACATTCTAATACAATTAAAAGGACATTAAAATGATGTCAACAGTTTTTGCCAACAGCATCTTTAATATGGCATATCTATTAGTTTGTAAATGTCAAAGCTAATACTATGTTTCTTCCACCTGTTGAAAAGCGTCTGCTGTAAATTGTGGTACTGCACACTCTCTACCCTGGAAGACTAATGTTCTGTCACAGCAGAAGCAGTAAGAAATTAATTCAGCATCATTCCTCTTCTGGCAGTGCTCAGGATCAGAGAGGGAAAAAGCCACCAACACACTCTGCCTTCTCCCTTTGCACTATTTCTGGCCAAGATGCACAGTCATTTATTTATAGAATCTCCTGGTAAATTCACTTGCATCCTTAAATATATTTTGATGATTCCATCCTTATTTTAGCATATTACAAATTAATAATATAACTCTAGTAGGAGGTGAAAGATACCATTAAAAGCTAGCAGACAGTTGCAGCAAGTCAGAGGCAACAGAAACAAAGGTTAGATACTCACTGTGCCAGAAAGCAGCACTGCTTCTTACCCAGCACCAGCTGAAAGATTGGAAAAAAGTTTCAGGAACCCCAGACACAGCCAGGTCTATTATCCTGGCTTCAGTTGTAGCCCTTTCAGTGAATCTGGGTGTCTCCCATTGAACTTACTGCTCTAATGGCATTTGAATCAAGGAGACTTCCTGAGTAAGCCAAAATTTGAGGATAAATACATGAAATTAAGATACAGACATTAAAAATAGCACCCAAATTGCCTGCTATTGGTCTTCCAGTTACTCCAGGCACTCAAGCTTGATGAGTTTTCCAAAAGTTTGATGGGAAATCCAACATCAGCCAAATCTGGCATTGTTTGTTTCAGTTATATAGAATCATTATGTCCGGTCCTTGGATCCTCCGTTTTATACCCCCATTTCCCCTCATTGAAGAAACTTCTAACAGAACACCCTCAGGAATCATCATTTAACAAAGACAGCATCCAAACTTGATACAACAGCTGTGTGAATGAAGCCAATGATTTGGGCATGGTTAGAGTTTAAAAAAATTTTCCAATGAACAAAATGAAAAACTACATTTGATAATAAATCTCCATTTTATGACTAAGCTTAATGCCCTTCCTCTTGGTATAAGAGCACAATACTGTATTCCTTGCCAGGAAACAAGATAGAAAGCCCACACAGAACAAGAACCGTAAGGAATGGAATAAACATCAGATACAAGTAGTATTTTAATCAAGTTTTACCTTTTTCTTTTTTCTCATTAACCAAGACTTTAGGAATATGTGCATTTGAAAGGAATCTTCAGAAATACAGCAAAAGTCAGAGCCAAACCAAAGCTGGAGTGAGAGGAGACAAACACATGGAAATTTCTACAAAGTTTCTCTACACACTTTAGTACTAGGAAAAGGCAACATGCTTCATGTGTGGCAGCCCCAACAGACCTGGGGCTGGGAGAGCACAAACACCACCCCTTTCCTACAGAAATATAATGGCTGAGAAACCAGAACTACCAAGATTAGGACTGTTTGCACACAACCCCAGACACCCGTTTTGATGATCTGAATAAGAGCAGAAAGGCTGCTGCTCCTCTTCATGCATTTAAAAGTTGCCCAGTACAAGCTCTCCTGAAGCCATTTGGTTCATTGCATTTAAAATTCATGGGCTTTGTTTTGGATCATCTAACACCAAAATGCTACAAACAGGAAAAGAGAGTTCAAACGGGGGGCAATACATGAAACAGGCAAAATCATTTTCGGAGGCTCTATCTGTTGAAGTCAGTATCAGGTCGTCCAACGTGCTGACACAGCCAGAGCTGTTATTTTTAAACACAGCCAGTCTATTTAACTAAAGCATCTTTACTCTGACTGAGACAGTATTACTTTGATAAGACTCCTTAAGTATCTACACTGAAGCCTGTGTATCACATCAAACAATGAAAATGCAAACTTTCAAGATTATAGTTTGAGTTAGGAAAAAAAAAAGAAAAAGGGAGAAGACTAGGAAAAAGCTGGCAAATGCCCAGCACTTAAGATCATAAAGTGCTATCTGCAGGACAGCTATTCACCCTGCGAATTTTTATCCTTTACCACCTGCACAGAGACCAACTGGAACAATTTCAGTCAACTTGAACAGCAAACAGCTTTCTGCTCTTTGTAACTCAGCATTACACTTCTAAAAACAATTCTTATGCCAAATTTGTTGGTAGCAACACTGGGTTTTCTTGCACATCGTTTAACTGATGAGAACCTGGATGGAAGGAGAAGAGAGGCAAATACCAACTTCAAAGGCATGTAAGAGTGCCAGTTATACTTACAAAATGTTTTGTGAAGCAGGCTGAGCTATGCTAAACAACTTCCTTTTATATGTTTTCCTCAATGCAATTCTCCTAAATAAAATTGTCTTGTAAACATATGTATAAGTTCATTACTAGAACTGAGCACAACCTCATCCTTTCCTCTCAAAGAAATAATTTGTTCTGTGTGTCCCTGAACTTACAGTCTTCCCGACTCAATGAAGTTTTCCCAAGGCAACATTTAGCTACAATTTCTTACATATCGCTATGAAACAGGGCCCAAAAAAAAAACCCAACAAAAACACTTTTTTTCACTGTTCAATAGTGAAAACCTTTTATTTAACAACAGAAAATATAGTTGCACATCTTGTGCTGAACTGATACACTACAGGCACTGGAAACAAGGCAAGGCTGCTAGAGGAAGCAGCCTCAAGCACTCAAGGTCTCTCTCTTATACCACCCAGGACTCTCACTGCTGGCAGCCTCCCAGAGCTGGGATATGGGTGTGTGACATGGGAGCCAAAGGGCAACTCAGCCCAGCATGTTGGAATTATGTTAATTAAAATAATGTTGAAGTCTACATAGTTTCTCCAAAGCACTGCATTTATCCCAAAGTCTCCCTTTAAACATAACTGTTCCCCTCCAGATTTTGAGGGTACTGAGAAGGTAGGGGGAACTTAATAATTAGTGGCTGCCACATCGTATCTAAAAACCTAGAGAAATGGCTTTTTTACATTCTTACTTTCCTACAAACAAGTCTCCTTGCAGAAAGCTCAACTCACAAACACCTTTCACTTATATTTTCACATTGCCTCACAGTATAGCAGGCAGGACCCTGCAGAGCTGTCAACACTGAAGGATTAAGGGACTGAGTCAAATCTGACTCCAGAGAAACTCAGAGCTGACAACTCTCCCATGTCCCTGTTGGTACCTTTCTCTGCAGGTTCTCATGGCTGCCTCTGACACCTTGCACCCACTTCAGTGCTCAGTGGGGCTTCTACAAGAGAGGATAAGGCAGGAACACATGGCCAGGAGGGAAGCACAGTATATCCACTTCAGATTGGTTGTAATGTACAACCCAAGTATTTTAGTCAGGTGGAAATCAGAGTTCTGTGTTAAAGAGGTGATTGTATTTATTGGAACAGTGACACAGACTTTTTATTTGACTGAGTTTTTAAATAGGATTACAGGGTTTTAATTTATTGCTCCAAATTGGTTTTGGAGGAAGAGAAAAACAAAAAAAAGTTTAGAGGGTGGAATAACCTTGGAAGGAGTACACTGCATTATTCCACATCAACCGTAATAGTTTCCCCAACACAAATATATGCTAGTACACATTCTTCAAGTTAAATAATAAACAGAAGAGTCATAAAAAAAGCATTCCTTACACTATGCATTTGCACATGGTCACTGGTAATCCCATAGCTTTAATTTCATCTTTGATCTATTAGTTATATTGACAAGTAACAGTGGCAGCAGCATATATTACAACAGGAGTAAACAAACATCCTTTATTTAATTTTATTAAAGCAATAAAGGAGAGACTTAAAAAAAAACCCCACACACCAAAAAACAAACTCTCTTCAAAGAGAGTTTTATAGCTAACTACCAGCAGGGCGTGGACTGAAGCTAAAAACTTTGAAATAGGTCCCTGTGAAATCTGAAACCAAAATACAGCAAAGGTCACCTCTGTGGAGAACCGTCTTGTCTGTATGGATACTATAAGCAAAGCTCTGCTAGCTCAGCCTCAGTAATAATGAAATTCTACTTACCCCTCGGGAATATCAACACCACCAAGTTTCTACTATAAAGATCAATTTACTGCACACAATGCCTGTTACTATATTGCAGCACATTTGATAACAGCCAGGTACTAGCGTTACACAGTATACCTCAAACTATTTTTCTTTGTTAAGGGCTAACCCAGGTTCTAAATACGACATTGTTAGTCTTACGCCCACCGTTAGTTCTGTAGTCAGTATTGCACATACACTGAGTCTTATATAACACTCTGCAACATCTACAGGAAAGGAAGCGATATATTAAATTATTTTTTTTTTACTATTTTCACTCCCCTGCCCCGCCCCCCTTGAAGGTGGTCTCGACCCTTTTCAACAAGGAAAAAGATGTTTCCACCAGAGGGACAGGATCTGCTGTGACAAAGTATACTTTGTTCTGCCTTGTGGGTTCCTGTGAAACAGTTCACAGACCCAAACTTGGTGACAAGTGCTACATAGCAACTGAGGATCTTGAAAAGGGTTGCCCACGTGCACTTTGCTCTTCATATACGCATGGGCTAAGCAGTCTGTTTTTCAACCTATAGGAAAAGGCCAGACAGACAAAGCTGGTGGCACTGAAAGCACTTGGTGAGCCTGGACACCTGTTGGCCTTGCCTGTGGAGCAGAGAGCTCCTGCCTCCTGCATCTCCATTCAGAGTTCTCGGTCCCTTTTGCTCCGAGTTATGTAGTGAAGCGCTTGCCAACCATGGAGATTTGGCAATTTTCAAAACTAAGTAAAGATTTCACAAAGTGCAGGACTGAGATGTTGACCTCCCCTTGATGGAGGACACTTCTCTGGTACAGAAGACATCCCACTGCACTTAACAGTCTCCACTGGCCACTTTGGGTCCATTACTGAAGAGACAAGTGTCTTGATCCAGGCAATTGGAGACTTTCAGACAACATATTTTGAAGGACATAAGATGGCAAGATATTAAAAGTCACCTGATTTAATTAGAGGCACTATCATGCAATAAAATGGATTAGGAATGGCAAGAAAAAGAACATTTTTTTTTTTACAGTATGGTTGATTGAAAAAGACAAACAAAACCCAACAAAACCAAAACCAAACTCCATTTTGAGTGGCACTGTGCTTGAGAACTACACAGGGTCTGAAATTTAACCCACAGCCAGGAGTTGTCTTAGGGAGTGTAAAATTAGGGACACTGCTGTTTAAAAACATCCAAGCTTGAGCAAACACACACAAAGAACATAATATATGCAACAGCCATTTAAAGAGGAAACAGTATTTCAGTTCTTCCCCAAGTGCTTGGCCCACAGGAAAACATTTGATGTGAAAAGGGAACCCACACTGCCCCTCTGCCACCTAAAGACAAATTATGCAGTCACCCTTTAAAAAAATCTCCTGATGTTTTACAGCTTAAACATTTTATACAGTTAAACCAAGTTGCCTTGAGTTCACATGCTTTGTTATTTGATATATTTTAACTAGGAAGGTACCTGGATTCATTTCAAGATTATTTCTTTTAAACTAACCTGGTTTGCGTACAAACTCCCTCATGCTAGTGCTACACAGATGTATTCAATCCCTTCACACGCTGCAGAACTATTTAAACAAAGTTTGAAACAGACTAAAAAACTAAGAGGAGCCTGACTGCCAGACCACCGTATTTGGTTTCTGATTTGGGTTTGGTTCTTTTAAATTTAACCCCCTACACATTTCCCTGTTCAATGCATGCAAGTTCTTCTGCATATTTAATTTTTGCTCAATACCAGAACCATGATTTGGATCAGATTGGTAAGAAACAAACCAAACATATGAAAAGGGCTTTGCTGGTTACATACTTGGCTTTACAAAACATTGTACTAGCCATTATTAAAGCACATATCACAACTTCAGTTTTCTCTCTCAGCTGCTCAGAATTATACCTTTGCAATAAAAATAGTTATGAAAAATTGACTGCCCAATCTACTTTGTGCACTGTTTCTTAGAAGATGGGGGCTTTTGTTCCAAATGATACACGCACAGAGGTATCTGTCAAGCACTCCAACTGTGTCACTCCAGTCCTTAAGCCATTTAACACAGAACATGCACATGCATCCTTTGAATGCCAAGTCAGCTACATGTCAAAGACAAATAGCTCTGCGTAGTCAATCCATAACAATCAGCACATCAATAAGAAATCTAATATGTATTCAGTATTATGTCACTTAATGGGAAAAAAAATCATCAACACATACTCGCAGATTCTTTAACAACCATAATTTTTGGGAATAAGAATGGCACAACCTTTGTCATGTAAGCACACAGTTTGTCCTAAGAGACAACAGCTTCTATTTAGTAAATTAGTTAAAGATCATTAATACCTCCTGCTTTCTTGAAAATTCTTCAAAAGAATTTTGTATCACCAGAAGGGGTTTGCCTTTGTGAATGCTTTTGGACAAACAGACATTTAAAGGCAGCTGCTACTGAAAGACAGAAATTTTATAGATTAACTGTGAACATTACAAAGACAACTGCAAGTTAAATCTGTATTCAGTACAAAACTTCATATGTAATCAGGATCTGAAACAGGATGATGGGCATGTTGTGGGCATAATTTCATCATAACCGGTATCTGTTTGACTAGTTATTCATTTATTACAGCAGTGATACTACATCAGAAGTGCTTGTGTAGTATTCAGTTAACATGGATGTGCCAGGTATTGATTTTATACACAGCTTCTTGCTGCAGCATCATAGAAATTACAGCTAATACAGCCATAAGAGTTTACTTAATCTTACCCTTCACAGGCTAATATAGCATGCAATCTCCACAAAGTTTTTATGTTCTAGGAATGAAATTTGTTTGATTTCAGTGGTTTAGGATACACAGCAAATACAGCAGATTGTCTGACATGTATCTATAATTGGCATATTAAAAGAGATCTGGCTTAAATTGTGTTTTACTCCTATTTTAGCACTGACTGGGAGCCTGGAGAAATTGTTATACAATTCATTAGCAGCCCTAAAAATGGTCAGGAAAGCACAAAAGTACTTGTGAGGTCACTACTTCTGTGTCATTGTATTCAGTTCTAGACAGAGCTGGATGCACTGCCTGGTATTGTCCACTGTTTCTGCCTCAAAATCTTATTCTCAATTTCACCTATTTTTTCCCCTACATTTAGGAAAAGGTTGCTTCTGCTAAGTGCTAGATCTGAATCATCTGAGCCAAAACAATTCTACTCTTCCTGACACAAGGGTTTATAAATATACTTTCCAATGTTAGAGATCAGTTTTCATTTTAAAATCAAGAGTATTTTATTTGGAGAACAGTATTCAAACTTTCAAATACTTGACTTTGTGGCCTTACTGATGCTCTTGATAAATACAGATGGCTTTTTGTATATATAACCATAAAGACTAAAGTGTCATATGAGTTGCTAAGGAAGTACTGAGACACCGGATTATATAAAACAAGTTACATTAATATCAGCAATCTCTTTGAACTCAGTCAGCTTATAATTGTCTTTGATATAAAACCAATTTGATTAACACAGACAATTTCAGTACCAAATCACTCCTACTGCATTCTGTCAAGATTTCTAGAGCTGTCTAAAAAATATTTCTCCAAGAAAAGCCAGTCCACATTTTGGAGGGTATATATATTTTTTAGTGTAATAGGTATGGATGACATGCACAGGAAGGCTTGTTTTCTAAAACAAGAAAAAACAAACACATATCAATTAAATGCACACAATAATAAAAAAAAAATAAGACCAATTATTACAAGTATAGTAGATGACAAGCAGCACAGATTTTCAAAGCAATTAAACAGTTCTCTTACTTTAGCCAAGAGGGTAGACAGTTCAGCTCTTGGCTGCTCTGCCAGCTCCTATTAACACCAATGCTGTGCTAGGGACTCGTTCAGGGCAGAACAGTGACAATAAGAGCAGCAGCAGGCTGCCATCAGCTCTGCAGTGTCTGAGACTGGCACATACTTCAGTTAGGAAAGTAACTTCAGGAGGTTCTGACTGCACAAGGGAGAAGGGATTTACCAGCCCTTCACTGCAGGTCAAGGAAAACACAACAAGAAAAACCTACAAAGCAAGCTGGGGCTCTCACAGCAGTTTGTGATTTACTGATCTTCACCTCAACCTGCTAACTCACGTGAATGCAACCTGCTGCTTTGATGTCACTAGGATTTTAACACATTAAACAATACAAGGCATGAAAAGTTTCTTCCTAGCCAAGACCAGAACATTTAAGAGAGTGGAATAAAGAAGGAGGCTATTACAACATTTCCCCTATTGGCACTCGTAAAAGCTGCCTGCCTCCTTGTCAAGCAGAATTGACACTCCTGTAAAACCTATGTTCAATCCCAGAGTCCTGAATCACTACATCACACTTACCAAACTGTGAAGATTGGTGGGGGGCAGAACATCACCCTCACACTGAGGTCTGAAGCTCTCAAACAATTTTTCACTAACTTTTCAATTAATGTGATGAAAATCTCAGCTTTTTCAGTTTATCGATGATTTTGAAGTGACACCTCCTCCTACCCCTGAAAACCTAGATTAAGAGCATGTCATAACTAAGTAAGTTTTATCTCACCAGAATCATTAAATTTGGTTTGTCTTAGTAATCCAGACCACAAGCTATCCATAAAACAGCCATGTACTTGCTAAACTCTCTCTAAAAGTACTACCTCAAAAATCTCATTTGCAGTGATGTACAACAACTTGTGCTATCTTGAGTGTGGAAAAGACGCAGTGTTTCCCTATGTGCCCAGTAACTCAAAGTTAACATAGCAAGATGAATAGACTGGCAAAAAGAACTAACATTAACACACAAGTTGGTTACTGCATGCTCCTTAAGGGTCAAGTAATTCTTATTCCTCTTCATCTGCCAAAAAAAAAAAAAAAAAGCACTACACAGAAGACAACTACCCCTGAAGAACCCTACCAGAAGCCACACCACCATCTCTCAATAAAGTATTTCAAAACATAGTTCGTAGAAAAGCCTTTGATGTAACGAGAAGCAATGTTATTAAATAATACAGATTACATTCTTTCAAGTCAATACCAAAACTATGACCAACTCAGTTTTTGAAACAGCAGCATTACAAAAATGCAAAACTGACAACAGAAATAATAGCCAGAGGCTGCAATAGCTGCTCAAGCTACAGGTCATTTTTTAAAGAAACAAGTGGTTTTTTTATCCAGTTAAAAAAAAACAAACAAACAAAAACTAGCAATGGCAACTTCAAAGACCAAAAAGTCACACAAGTTATCCTAAATTTTAATGGTTGGGTTTTGGGGTTATTTTTTAGGCATTATCATTCCAACACTGTTCACTGCATGGCACAGATATTTGTTAGAGTTTTAACTCCCAAAAGCGATTTTCACAAGGGAAAAAACTAGCAGCCTTCTGCCTGCCTTAACTGCAGTTTTTTTATCTGTAAAGCATTCCACTTACGAAAGGAAACACACTAACATTATCCTATCCCAAAATATTCTTCATTTTGTATCTCTTGCATGTTAGTATCTTATTATTTTTGTGACAAATGGCATCTTATACCAGGTGATTTGGCCTGTAACAAGTTGGTCTGAACAAAAGCAAGCAGCCCAGTGTGCAATGTCACCTCTAATGTCACATGCAACAGGGATAGTTCCAGCACAGTTACACACAACCCAGTTCAGTTCACCCAGCTCTGATGAACAACCAGCCCTCATTTCATACCAGCAAAGGGTAGACAGAAAAGCTGCACTTCACCTTGCCACCGAATGCAAAACAGCCCCATACACACAAATCACTCAAGTCCACCCACTCCAGAAGCACTGCAAAGCCTCTGGCACGAGAGGCACCTCCCAGACCTCCTCTTTGGGCTAGATGATGGTGTACACAACAGATTAACTGCATCACCCCAAAATCATCATTTCCTTAAATAAAAATGTCAGCTGCCTCAATCCTCAGGCAAGAGTCAAGGATAATGACTGATTTAACCAAGAGACCATTAAATCCCCATATATCCTAAAGCATAGCAGCACACCATGTATTGGTCAAGAATTAAGGACCGTCTTAATCATCATCATGATGCACTAACCTCAATCATTAAACACTCAGCCCTTAAATAGCACACCCTTTCCTCTCTGTTAAAGGCTTCACTTTCTCCCAGAAAAAAACTAAACACAAATAATGTCTTCTGAAAAATGTCAGTATTACTGTTAACATGAAAATTTCTAAAGTTAAAACCTCTATCTACTATTCATCACAATTACCATTTTGCTTCACTGAGGAGCATGTACACTGCTTACTCAAAAGAGCATTGAGGAGCTTGTCTGGTAACATCCAGAGAGCCCACAGCGTTCCCAGCATTCACACCTTTCCCTGCAAGTACTGGGTGCCACCAAAGAGACTCAAATGAGGAGCCTGAACGCCGTTTCCAGACAGACCACTTGCATGACAGGGTGTACGGGCCACAGAACTCCTTGGTACAAGAGACATGGCAGCAAACCTTGGCAAAGAGGTGAAAGGGAGTCTTTCACTGTAGGCCTGCTGCCAAACGAGCAATGAGCAGAACTGCCCCAGGTTATGCCATTCTTCTCTGAATCCACCACTGCTCCCTTCCCAGAAGATCACACCACAGCCATAAATCTGCCACACCTGTGCTTTATTCCAGTCACCACAACTGGACCAGGAGGCAGGTGAGACAGCCTAAAGGTGCTCCAGGTACACCAAAGCTCTTTCTTAAAGGCTGAAATAACATTTATCACCTTCATTCCTCTGGTACCAAAGCTCATTTTTTCTTTTCCCACACAATTAGTAATTCAGCAGTTTCATACATTCATGCTTTTAAAACTCTCAGCCAATTATTTTTTGACCAGATATTTATTGACACCAGTTCTATTTATTTGTTTTAAAACTTAACTCCTCCACACAGTGGCACCATGCAGATGAGGCATAATCCTACACGTTTTGCCTCTGCTTGGTATCACATAATTAACCTCTAGCCCCAAGTGCAGGAGCCATGAATGAAAAACAGCAGATTGAACCTCAACCTGTCTGCAACACAATGATGCTGAGAAGACAGAAGCAGCCCATCTCCATGACCAGCTGCGGCAGTTGTAGCTTTTTGAGGCATGCTCTACACTCCTCACAGAGCCAGCCCGAGGCTTCCCTGCAAAAATCACATCGTTCAGCCACGCAGACCCTGCCTGCCCCCAAGTCCAGCACGAACACAGACGGATAAATAAACCTGCTCTGAATTTCTAAATAAGCTTTTTAACGCGAGATAAATATTGTCTGGGGGCAAGATGAGACCTGAAGAACAAACTCCCGAGAGGCCCCACCGTAATCCTCATTTCTGGAGCCCGAAGTTCAACAAAGTAATCACTAATTTTGTCCTTGATTACATAAACACGCGAAGAACATAATTCCAAACCTATAACAAACCAGGGCGCTGCGTGAGCGCGGCGCTGGCAGACACCGGCCACGCCGGCAGGTACGCATTGCCGTGATCAGAATACGTGCGGCTGGCTGCACTTGGACATCGCGTTCCTGCGCTCCCCGCACCATCACCGCCAGCAAAGGTGGAGCCGGGCGTGATTAAACAAAAAGGGAGGAAAAAAAAAAAAAAAAAAAAGCCTGAAGAGTATACATTTCAGAAGTTTTCTGCGACTAGCAGGAGTCTGGCATCCTGCGGTGGAGCAAGGGCAGTCCATAATTACCAGAAAGACTCAAGGTTTTATTCGGTTAGCAGAGCTGCCGAGCTGAGGCGCATTATTTAAAGCCCCGTCCTTCCCAGCTCGGCGCTGAGGCAGAAACGCGGCACTGCAGCATCTCCCCCGGCCGGAGGGCTGCCGTACACCCAGGGAGAAGTCCCCCCTCAGCCCCACGGCCACCGCGGTTCCCCCACTCCCACAGAGCCTCAGCCCTCCGGCAGCCGCGGCCCCGCAGCCGGGACACGGCGGAGGGAACCGGGAGATGGGGGGTGGAATGCGCTCCAGGCCTCCCGCCGCCCCTTCCCCGACAGCGGGAAGCGGTTGGGCCAGGGCCCCGCAGCGGCCGTTACCACCACGTTCGGCGGGAAGAAAGAGGATTCCCCCCGCTCTTCCTCCTTCCCCTGCACCGCACCGCGGGAGCGTTACCTCAGCGGGCCCGTGCCTTTGTGCTTCAGTCCATCCCTCCTCGCCGGCGGCGGGAGCCCCAGCACCACCGCGTCCAGCGGGCGGGTGCGGAAAGGGGCGGCGCACTATATGGCAGGAAGGGACACCTGGGCTCCTCCCCCCGCGCCCGCCCGTCCGTGGTGGCTCACTATCTGGCAGCAAGGGGGGACTCGCTCGCTGCTTTTCCCTCGGCGCCCCTCGGCCAAGTTTTGAAGCCGGCGGAGGGCGAGAGGAGGAGGCGGCCCCTTCTCACTCTCCGCCGGCCTCAAAGTTGGCCGAGGGGCGACTGCTCCCCGTTGTAGTTCCCGGCCCAATATCCTCGCGGCCGTACCTGCAGCGCGGAGCGGGAAGCGCCGCTCGTACCCGCCGGGGCATCCTCCGGGAAGCCTTTATCCTTGATGGGTCATGCCCGAGCGAGGGGTGGTGTGAGATGGACTCTGCGATGCCCGGTGCACGGCTGAGCTGCTGCTAGTAGTGGTGGGAATGAAGTGACGTGTGTGTGGGAACAAGGAATAAAAGTAAAACCCCAATCAATGATAACAATAATAAAGATCGGTTTTGAAAAGAAAACTGGTGAGATTTAAACAGTCTTTGGGGGTGAAAGGCAGCAGAAGGCTTCTCCAGATGGCTTGTGTCTCTGAGGAGAAGGATCTTGCACCATCCACGGGGAGAAAGCAGCCTTGGCTAAAAAAAGATCCAAGAAATGCAAATCTCTTTTTGGCAAAACCTTGTCTTTTTTTTTTTGGTTTTCTGTAATTGTTCTGCTTTACAGCTGACATCATCTCTGTCTTGGTTCCCCACCCAAAGTTACTGGTTTCTTGGCTTCAGAGCTGGTTTGCTTACATCCAAGTGATTCTGACCAGCTATGTGAAGTTACAGAAGCACCAGGGTGTTCATTGTCCTTTATATGCAAAAAAGTCTGCATTTTAATTATATCTATAATTATTTCTAAAACTCAGAAGTTGCCTAAAATATGCTTGAAAGGCTTAAAATTTCCCTTTGAAATCAGTAATATTGCTTACAGGTGTAAAATTATCACAACTAATTTCTTGCAGGTTCAGGGATAAAACTTTACAATTCTGTGTCCTGTTCACATTTAAAGGAGCCCCTCGGGGACTGCAATCACGGGGAAATAAGCAAGGATGGAGCAAGGGCAGAGTGAGACACTGAAGGCATAGGGTCCTCTTCGATGGAGTCACCAAAGAGGCTCCAGCCCTGCTGTCTGGTGCCATCACACCAGTATAGGAGTTTCATGTCCCCAACACAAAAGAGAACAAGGTTACTTGGGAGATAGGGAGGACCTCACAGCAAAAAGTGCTTAAGGCACCAAACTATCCAGTTGCAGAATATTTGATTTGGATAGGGGACAGGATGCAGAACATGGATTAAGTTTGCAAATTTATACCCAGCACTGAGATGGCTCCAGCTGACTGGACCAGTGCTGTGGGAACCTGTAGGCACCGTCCACTAATAATGGGATGAGTTGGTACAGCATCTGTTATTTAGATGTTAAAACACAAGACCTCTAACTATCTGGTAGTTGTAGGAAATTAAAGCTTACCTTAGGCACAGGAAGAATATATACCTACATGTAGAGAGCATTACGAAGGATGAAGCAATTGGTTTTCTCCAATATGTGTATTTTAAAATTATAATATTCATGGAATTAGTAGGGCTGCTGCTTCCTCTTTTTATTTTCTTTTGAAAAACATTACAGCCATGTCACATTTTAATAAACTTTCAACCTGAAAAGACCAAGAATTGACATACTTTAGGGGTGGTTTTGAAAGTGAGTGTAATACTGGAATTAAATTTGTGGATCAGGTTTTCTGTGCTTTAGTCCAGACAACTGCTTAGCTAGAGATGCTGCTGGCACAAGAACAATTGGGAATGAGCTGGCCATATACAAATTTAGCTGAAAATTAGAGGAAGGCTGTTAACCATTAAACCAATCAAATTCCACCTTTTCTGGGAGAGGGTACTGCTTTTCAGATGAAATTTATTAAAGTCATTATACAATACATTGCCTGCAACAGCAGGGACAGACTTAATGTCTCAGGAGTTTGATTTGAGTGCAGAGGTGCTGCGTGACATTGATCACACACCTTGAGATTTGAATTTCAGAGACAGCAGTTGCTTATCCCAGCAGAATGCTTTCAGGCATGTAAAGATGTCTTCCATGTTTATTGTAGGGTAAGTTTTCCTCTCCTGGGCATGTGGATGAGTTTTACTTTAGTCCTGGAAAGGTTATGGAGATGACAAGTTCTCATAATTCAGGCCACAAATGGATTACTAGCAGGATCAAGAACCAATTTTCCTGCATGGGACAGACTTCTCCCATTAGTTCTGGAGATTTTTTTCCCTCCTTCGAAACAACTGCCAGGTTGCTGCTGGAGAATCACTGGCCTCAGACAGTTCTAGTTAGGCAGGTCTCCATGCTGCAGCTCCTGCAGTTGATGCAGCAAACAGAGATCTCTGCCTGTGCTGCCTGACTGTGCGGTCTCCTCGTGCCTGGGAGTGTTGCATAGACATCCTTCTGTGGAGTAGGAGAGGTAACATCTAGAGCAGGGAGGACAGATAATAGTCAAGACTGTTCTTTTGGGGTTGGACTATAGCTCAGTATTTAAAAAAAAAAGACCAAACCCTTAGTAAGCTAGAGTGGCATTACATTTTGGGACAGTGGGTCCTCAGACATCTCCATTACACTTTCTGGACCCCAGTTGGTCCAGTGTTGCTCCCTCCCTGTCATGTCAATGAAACACTCTCTCTGTACATTTCCTGCTAAATAAGTTGCAAAAAATCCACTCAACAGGTAGAGCATTTCCTTCTGGGGGACCTAGTGTGGCAGAAATACCTTGCAACTTTACAGGGTACAGCAGCCTTTCACCCTCTTTAAAACCGTGTGTGTAATCAGCGGACCTAGCCGAGCTACTCATTAGAAACTTGGCCAAACCACAAACATTTGTTTCCTTGCTTTATGCCAAACTCTGAGAAAGGAGGAGGGAGTGGCATGGAGCTCATGTTAATGAGATCTTCATTCCCCACAGAGAGATAATCAGAGCACTGCTCAGAGATTCATCAACATTTTTTATTAGCACTTTAATGACCTACATGTTTGGGGTTTTTTTTAAGGAGTTACTTCATCTAAGAGCCAGATAATTCCTCATGCAGCTGTGGTTTAGGAAGCAGCTCAGGGGATGTGTATGCCAAATTACTTTAGCTCTAGTTAAAAAAAATATATATGCCACAAGGTTTCCTGGGTGCCTCCTTTTTCAATCAAGGGCATTATGTCCTCAATCCGACTCTTCTGGGTTACGTGTGTGGGGGGGGGGTGATTTCTTTTGCAGTCTTTGCAGCTTGGTGAGCTGTACAATAAAACACCAAACACTGGTAGTACTGCATGTTCCCTGTGGACAAAGGACCATAACAGCTCCCTGACCTCGGTCACTCTGGGAGGCAGGCTCCCTTGGAAGCAATCAAAGGCATTTCCAGGACCAGCACTGGTCCTACAGACCACTTCAGCTTCAGGAAAGTTTCTAAATGCTGAGGGATGGAACCTTTTCCATGCTGCTCCAGGTTGAACCTCTAGCTAAGGAATTCCTCTGTGCATGCCGAGGAGCCTGTGCCTCATGTATGCAGTGGGAGACCTTGACACAACCACCTATACGTTACAGCAAGAGCTGACAGCAAGAAAGTGCTCTTCTGGGCTTTGCAGAGGCTCCTCTGAAATCTCCAGCCTTCCTCTCCCGTGGTTCCCACAGGAACCACTGTGGTGGCAGTCACTAGTGGCAGCTTCTCCACAGTCCGTTTGGTTTGAAAGGGAGAGAGCTGCTGGCCTTTTGCTGTCATTTAGGAGGACTGTCAGCTGGAAATTGCTGCATGATCGCTTCCCATGCCTCCCCCACTCCCCTGTGGCCAGATTTCCTTCTGGTCTTCTGGAGAGAGCTGTGAGAATCTATACATTAAGGATAGGGATGTAGATAAATACTGCAGGATAACCAGGGTTATGAGAATATTATAAAGGAATACTATTTTCTTTTTCCTGAATCAAGCTCCAAGTGTTTCCTGTCAGACCTCAGTACAATGGGACACAAATGTACAGTCCATTACGTCCACATTTCCTCCAAACAGCCGTCTCTTTCCTTCAAACATAGAGGACAGGAAAGGATGCTTTCTGCCCCCACTTGAGTCTCTCAGCTGATTTTATCTCATCTGGAAAGAGATTTAAGACATTCAGCATTTGCTGTCTTGAGTAGGTTGCCTCCCTTCTAACATCTACTGCTTTAGAATGGGAGAGGCAAATATGGAGGAATTCCTTTGAGATCAAAGAGATCTTCACTGAGGTAGCATCAGCATGAATGGAAGCAAAATGAAGTCTGTGGGGAATAAAATGCTAAGGCTGGGAAAAAAAAGAAAATCAAGATTCACAGCACTAGTCCAGAAGAGTAGTAGCTCATATCATATAAAACCCTCATAGTTCTCATTTCCTCCTATCCCTTCAGGACAGGAAAGAACATCCTGCTCTTCTAATATGAGCAAAATACAGGTTATTTTTGGAAGCAAAAAGTCGTGTTCAGAGCACATTTTTAAAAAGACATCTCTAGCCTGTTATTCTGGTGATGCATTTGAAGAACAGCACAACCTTTTGCATTGATAAACCCACGTTTGTTGGCTCAGCACCATCTATACTTGGGCAAAAGGTTTAAGTTGGTTGAATAAGAGGGTAGGGATGTTGTCAGCATATCAAGTGTGACTTGAAGCTGAACTGCCACATTTGACAGGAGGTGTTATTGCCATACCCATACCTGGTGGAAAGCCCAGTACAACTGCCTGGGGGAGAGGAGCATGAAAGCGTGGGAGCATAAGGTCAAGAGCTGAGGGATATAAGTATGGATTTAGTAGCTCTGAAAGAGGCTTTCTATACATATTCTGGACTCCAGGTAAGTGTCCACTTTCTTCTTCATTATCCCAAGACAAACTAGACATAGGACAATACTAGAGTTACCCTCTGCCCTTAGTGGTGATCTAGCTTTGCACATTGTGCTTGTTTTTCTAACTCTGGACCTGCAAAGAAGCATGTGGAGTATGTAATTTCCTGGACAAAAGTTTCCAAGTTTAGAGCATCAGGTCAAATTCAGGGCCTTTTGGGCAAACTGTTTCTTTTCATATTTGATGAATCACCTGAAAGGACAGTACAGAGATGAAATCACCCTCATTTTTTTTAATAGGCATAAACATTATTAATTAACAAATAATGTTTGATTGGGGATTGTGCATAAGTAACTGTTACTCCCAAGGCTTCTTTTGAAGCAAATAAGATTGAAGAACATATGTTAGTGCAATCTCTAACCATAGTGATAAACAAATTGTATAGCAGTTAATGATTTACCAATTCAAGATTAACAAATGGCTAACATACTATAAAAAGAGTTCCACTTTCCCTTTAAAAACCATTCGTAGAGTATAAGATTTTTAGCTCCTTTCAGTGTCAAGGGCCCCAAATACCTTAGCAAACTCTTGGGAATTACCTCATCTGTAGTTTCTGAGTGTATTCCCAGGGATACGTAATGCTAGGAATGGCCGGATGGAAATCTGGGGGCAGGAGCTCTCTGCCCCAGCGTGGCAGGACTCCCCAAAGAGCAGCAAGGGCCAGCAGTGCCTACACCATGCTCCCTGCCCCTTGCCTGTGGCGTGCAAATGTGTGCTCAGCTCAGTGTCTGTCTGTCCCTGCAGAGAGCACGCTTAAAAAATACGGCCAGAGCTATTCCTGTGAAGTCAGTGGATTACACATATACTTAAAGCGCTGATTTCCCTGGCGGGACAAACTGTGTTCAGTGGTTTTCATAGTAAAGGACATGAGACTGCTTCTGCTCACTGTCTCGATTCGTTCTCAGACAGGAAGCAGAGAAGGGCAGCGGGACCGATGATCAGGTCTGTGCAAACACTGGAAACTCAAAACAAATCAGTCACAAAGGTATGTGGAGAGTGTGAGAGAAAAATCTTTGCTTGTTTTTGCCCAGCAAATCCTGGTAATTCTTCAGAATGTGTTTTAACCAGCTCCAAGTTTGTCTCTTTCTCTGCTGATGACTTAGCCTAAATTGCAATGTCAGGGGTTTTAACCAGGGCATCTGAACACTGCAGGACACCACAGGGAAAAAATAAATGAATCTACACAGACAGACTTCAGTGTCACAGTCATTTTGCCAAGGGAGATAAGGAAACTGTGGAGGAGTAAAAGCACAAATTCCCTTTAATAACACTAAGATGTAATTTTACATACCTCACTTATATACTAGAAAATGATACACAGATCCACTATCTAAGCAGAGTTCTGAGAAAACGTTTAAGTGTTATACAGCAAGAACAGCAGCTCAAACTACTGTGCAGAAAACAGACCTTGAATTGTCTAAAGATAAATGGCAAAAAGCTATCAAACACCAACAGAGTTCCCTAGGCTTCACCAGAGTGGGAGATACATCAGTACAAATTGAATCTCTGGTCTCCTGTAGCTCTGCAAATCATCAAAAAAGACATTAATGTCATTAGCAAAACCAACAAACGTGCCTATACTTATTACTTGTTTGTAATAAGATTTGGCTAGTATATAATTAGTTGGCTGCAGAAGTCTTTTACGACCTCCAAGAACAGTCTCTCTGCCATGTTGAGGTTCACCGGAAAATTCCCATTCATTTCATGTCATTACAACTTCCCCATCAGTTTCTACCCCCTCATATGGTCTGACATTAGCATATGCAACATGTCATATAAATCCATGTGAACCATATATATACACACGCATACGCATTAGTTTGGTTTGCTTATTTATTCTACAGGACAGTCTTTGATTGGGAACGCTTGTTTCCCAAGAAGCAATAACACTCTTCTGCCAAGCAGGACAGTGAGTTATGTTGTGTATTTGTGATACGTACACACAGGATTACCCATTAGATGGCTCGAGCACATTTCATTGTGTATGACTGATCGAGCCGGTTCCCTGCCCTTCTGCTGCAAGGCTTAAGCATGGCTGCAGTGAGTTATTTAAACATACGCTTTACTAAGGATATGCACAGCCCAAGGGAGGCTGGAGTGAGACACGTACTTGAGTAGGCAATAAAGAGGGGTCCTGATTTGGATCCCAGTGTCAAAAATATGAACTGGATGACAATAAATGGCACTGAACAAGACTCTAAGTTGTGCAGAAAGCTGGGTCGACTTTAATCTTTGGTATAGTCTTGGATGGTGCTGAATGGGAAAATGGCACACAAATGTTCAGCTGACTTGAAATTAGATGTAAACCATGGTGTTGCAGTTGGCCCTCTGTCAAGCCAAACTGCAGCTACGGACCCAGCATCCTGCCTGGCTTTCGGGTAGGAAACCAGCTCCAGACCTTGCATCTCTGCTCTATTTTTCTACAATCAGGGGGCTTTTAAAATCTGTTGAACATATACATGAGAACCGGCTGTTTGACTTCCTTTTCCAACAGCAGAGGTGTAAAGAGGCCAGCATGCAGCCAAGACATGGGGCCATGAATCACATGGGAATTTCTGAACATCTGACTGATACCCTTACTCAGATCTAGTGCTCCAGTCACTGAGGACAGGGCTGGCTGCTGCTGCTGTGGGGGCCAGCTCTCAGGATCTTTTAAAGTGTCCTCTGTGCCACGATCTGAGGATCAGCTCAGTGATACAATTGCTGTGGGAAGCCGGCATGGTTTTGTGTTCCACTCTCTGTCACTTGCACCACTGCTGTGCCCCCCACACTTTGCAAAAGGTGCTCCTGGTTTACAAAATGTGTAACTCAGATCTTGCCTTTGCCTTGCAAGTTGGTGCTCAGGATGGTGACATGCTTGGACTGTGGGAGTGGTTCCTCCCCATCTCATGGACAAACAATACAGTCCCTTCACTTGAGATGTTGTTATCAATGATTCAAAATGAGATAGCAAAAATACTTTCTGTGCTGTGTAGCTAGCTTCCTAAAAGAGAGATCCAGCTGCAGATATGATACTTACACTCTGGTGCTTTCAAGGATTATCAGTGTCATTTCAGAAACTAATGTAAAGATAACATTAAGCGTTTAAAAAAAACCCAACAAAACAGAAACCAGCTGTAATAAAATGGGACTGTAGTTCTGTTGATGCTGAAAACTTTTGTGTATGAACATCAGTAGGTCTTTGAGAGAAAACATTACATTTTCATCCCCACATATTTTCAAATGTGCTGGTGGACTGTCTTTCAAATGTGCAGCATGTGCTGCCTTAATTCACAAGCTGTCTTTCACCTGGGTGTTCATTTTCCCAACCTGAGACACTGATTTCTCTAATTGGATCTGACACTTTGTGCTTCAGATTTGAAGCCTGCTAGCAGACAGGCAACAACAGCCAACTTTACTTGCAGAGTCCTTCTGTTTTGTGGGGAACTTTAATTTCTCTTAAAGAAAGTCAAACTAGTGATTCAAGACTAATGAACTGCTGTGAATACTCTTCTTTATCAGAGGAAATAGTTGGATGCTGAAGTCTTGGTCCCTAACAAGTCTTTGCAAGGATATTAACATGTCTTGCCAAGACCTAGCAATTCCCTCGCAGCCAATGCAACATTCCTCAGAGGCCATAAGGCAAGGCTGGAAAAGGGGATCATGTGGCTCGGTCCAAGATGAATTAGCTACTCTAGAGAAACACCCCAAGCATATGACTTATTTTGCAGACACAGATATAAGGTATAAAAACTCACCAGATTTTAGTGAATCCATTCAAGACACCTCTTTTCAAGATGTCTCATGTAAGAAAGAGAGTAGATTTTAAAAAGGAATTTAAAAACTGCCCATACAATGCAATATTATTAGGAAAACAAGCATCCTTTATGATTTGGGTTAAAAAAAGGAATTGGGGAAGAGGAAATTGTACAGCTATAACTAGATTTTGTTTGCCTGCTCTCCTGTGAGAAAAGTGTCAGGAGAAGAAAAACAGAGAAATGCTAAACATATTCCCTGTAATGTAACTGATTATGCAAAATCCTGTCCTTCCGGGAGCTGCCTACAGTAGGATAAACCTGACTTTCAGAAGATGAACAGCAGGTTTTCAATTATGGCATTTAAGATTTCTGGAGTGAGGATTATGAGAAAATAGTATAAGTCAGACAGCCCTTTAAAACATGCTTTTTATTCAGCAGCAGGACAAGCCCTTAGACTGGTACTCTTGCAAGCACCCCAGGTATGTACAGTAAAGGGCAGTGAAAAGATACTCTGAACAGGCTCCAGGAGCAGTGGAGCATGGTTTGGGCTGGGGGAGGAGCAATGCCTTGGATCCCAGGCTGTTACCATCTCTGTGCCCTTGCTAAAATGCCATGCAGCTAATTAGTTGTGGGAGTAGCCTTGGTGCCTGCTAGTTGGTTTACCTCTATGCCACATGCTGGTGCTGGGCTATTTCTCCAGCCTGAAGGGCAATGGGAATTTTATGAGCAGCTTCAGTGAAAAGAGACCAGCAGGCAGTGCTTTACATCTTGTACGCTAAGGATATTTACTTGGTTCACCACTCATTATTCTGACAGTTGTTTCATTTATTCACTTTTTACATCAAAATCCATTCCTCTAAAGCTTATGTTCTGCCGTAAGCTTCAGCATGTGCTAATAGTATTAATCAGTCTGGAAATAGCTCTGTCTACTCTGCTATCAGTAGCTATCTTGATGACACACTGTCTCAGCTCCCTGTTGCTTCCCTGATCTCTGGGGGTGGCTCTAGAGCAAAATAGCTGCACAGCAGGGATAAAGGTTAGGAGGTAGAAGAAAGCAGAGGGGGATGCCCTTGGGTTGTGCCTCTCTGTTTGGAGTGTATGTTAAGGTGCGCTTAGATGCAGTGTGATTCAGCCATGGTTTCTTCTGGAGGGGACTCATCTGTCCTGGAGGAGACATCATACGATGTACTCAGCATGGTAAAGGTGGTCTAGAAACCTCCTGAGAAGAGTCCTACTGTCACAGGCATCAAGGGCAGATGGCACCTGCAGACAGGAGAGCCATGTCTTGGAAATGCTCTGGGATCCTGCAGATCAAGTAAATGTTGATGTCGCTGCATGACTTGCCCATATGGTTTTGTCTTTTTACTAGCCAGACTGCTGTGAAAGAATCCCTTAAAAAACCCGAAAGATATTCTGGAGGGGTTTGAAATGTTCTCCTGGGTATATTAAGAAGTAATACCATGTGTGGAATTACCAGTAGATAAATTTAACTAAGACTAAAAACAGAGTTTCTTTTTGCTTTCTTATTCATGAAAACATGCTAATGCCCAGTTATAGGTTTCTTTATCTAATGGACAGTCTTCAAACAAAAGCATCCTCTGAGACAATGTCATGCTCCCTTCACAACTACTTGAACTAGGTTTTATCTTTTTCTAATAATAAAATATCCCCCCAGCTAGTTACATAGTAAGGTTCCAAGTAACACATTGCTAGCTTGAGTATAATTTAGCTGCTGAAAAACAAATCCTGGTCAGTCACCTGCCTGCTTTTGGCCCATGGCTGAAGAACTGCAAAACTGCACAAGAATATTTGACTGTTAATTAAAAGCCTTACTTTTACGAAGGTCAATAGACATAGCTCTGACCATGACTTCACACACAAAAAACTTCAGTGCAACTGTCAAATCACTTCCCATGTTTTATTAGTTTCCCATTTTAAAATAGTACAAAGTCGCAGACCTGACTTTTCCACTATCCACAGCAGGTGAAGAGAACAAACACCCCCATAGGACATTTGGTGGTCTTGGGTATACTACTGTATACTGCTGCTGTACTGCAAGATGCACATGATTAAACAGTCCTTAAATAGGAAAATGTGAAGCCATTTTTATCTACAGATAGTCCATGAAAATGTAAAAAATCTGGGACATTAATTAGGAGTGGATCAGAATATTGCTATAGTGCTTGTTTAAGAATTATTATGCTTTTACCCACAACCAATATGCAAATCAACAAGTTCATACAAGATCATTGTGTATCTGTTTGAGGCACTTTAGTAGTGCTTGCATTTTAGTACCCTAGTATCCCATAGCACATGTCAAAATACTGTATTGGTTCTTGAAATTAATACTTTGGCACTGATCATCTATTTTGACTCTGTGGTCCTTGGAGTAGTACTCTTCCTTCAGCTCAAAGCACACTGTCAACATTACAGTGAATCATAGTCAGGACAGAATAATCAACTTGCAGTCTCATCTCTTTTCTAGCTAACATTTTGCCATGAAGTATATTTTAAAAGGCTGGAAATGAACATGAGACTGAACGTTAGCTGAGCTACTTTGTGGCTTTTACTACAGCAGCAACAACACCCGCATCACCGAACAAATTTACTGAGAAAACAATTTTTGCTGTCGCCACCATTGGGAAAATGCCAAAGTTCCCATTCAAATCACTGCAACACTGCCCAAGTTAAACAAATGTGAAAAAAAAAAAAAGATAATTTTTTTACTTCCTTAAAAAATGCATTTCTTGCATTACAGGCTAAGATATCCTATTCAGCCACATTTCTTTTTAGTAAAATGTTCTTCTTTACCTGTTTCTTGACATTAACCCACTGATTTTCCTCCATATCTTCTCCTCCATCTCTGTGCTCCCCTCCTTCTGCTGTTGCACTGTTTAAGTTAACATTACCTTCCAAAGTTCCCTTTTAATCAGCCCGAGTCTGCTGGCATGAGCCATCAGCAGTATTCATTTCTCTAGGCTCTTGCCTTATGTTGCATTGCCTTGGCAACAAGATTTAGCAGCAAGGCAACAGCCTTGAACTTGTCAGAGTCTGTTGCAACGCTCAGAGCATGTATTACTCTTTGGCACCTCAGGTTGCTATAACAACTACTAACAATAAAACTCATCTCCCAGCTTTAAATACAGGAACTTTTACAGCCTGATTCCTGGCAGGGCTGCAGTAACATTATGCGAATCTTAGTTGTGCTTGTTTTGCCTCCTTCTATTGCACGTGACAGCCATCTCCGGGAGCGAGGGGCCAAGGCATGGGAAGGAGTTGGGCAATGGGTGGCACAGACCACGGCAGCAAGCATGGCCAGGGAGTGGGGCTGCTCAAACAACAGGCAGGGTGACCGTGGGGATGCTGCGGGTCACAGAGTCCCAGCGGCAAACCCAGCTCTCCAGACCGCAGGCTGTGCCCCGTGGCATTCAGCGCCAGGCCTTCTCCTGAGACATTTTGATTTTGCCTTGGCTTCATCAAAATACTCCCTGCATGGCTGGTTACACATCCCAGGGAAGAGACTGGAGCCAGCAGAGATGCACTTTTGGTCTCCATTAGCACAGTGTTTTCTCCCACTCTTGCAAATATTCAGCTGGCATTACTGTTGATAATAAAGGAGCAGTGCTGGTGTGGGGTGATGTGCAAAGGACCGGTGACTGCCTTTGTGTCATCCAGCTCAGATCAGCACAGGTTGTCATGACACAAATGTCACAAATTCTGCTGTATCACTGGTGTTAGCTATTAATAAAAACAGCCTCTTAGTAGAGACAAGGCTAAATTGAGTCTGAATCACTGGTGTTAGGTATTAATAAAAACAAGCTCTTAGCAGAGACAAGGCTGTCAGTGCCAGAGAAGCCCTATATGAAGAATATTTTCAGTCACTGGAAATGCAGGGTGAGGGTGTAAATTGAACCAGTGCAGCATCAGGAACCATGGAAATTTCCCAGCAGCTCATCCTGTTACACCTCCTTCCTGTGGCTTCATTCATGAGGACAGTGCAAAGCACTCATCCTTTTCCTGTATGTCACAGCCATGAGTATCTTGTGCAGACTTAACATCGTTCTCACTTTTCCATAGGATGGGTCATATTTCTTCAAAGGGACAGAATTCATACCATGTAACTCAAACAATGGGAAGGCTTGTTTAAGAATAACTCAGGATACAGCATATTTCAAGTGTGGTGAGGGATGCAAACAGGAACAGGAAAGAAGCAGCAGATCTTTCCTCCTTGATGAGTGAAGCTCAGCTCCTGAAGCCAGGAAGCACTGGCAGTTATATGGTGCTTGGCGAGATGTGAGAGCAGGCAAAGATCTGTCTGAAAGAAGGTCTGTTTGTTTAGAAAGGTTTTAAAATGTAAAATGGTGCTTTTCATTTTCTGTAATTGCTGCCAGCTGAAGGACAGTGGTTGCAGGTGGAAGGAGCAGTTGGAGGTCTGGTTTCCTGCTGCTTTCCAGTGATTGCCACCCTGCAGGCCCAGAGGATGCCATCCCCCAGGGACCTTAAGCACAGAGCACTGCCTGGACCCACAGACTTTTCAGAAATGACCCCTGACAAGACCCCTGTGGACAATTATTTTCTGATGACGACAACAGAATCAGTGTATGTCAGAAAAATGTCAGGCAAGGAGCATCATTGGGTAAGCATCATCTTTCTACAGGGACCCTTTTCAGTATTTTGTTTGCTTTTTCAAACTCATACTTTCTCCTGCACTGAGTTTTGAGTAAACATTCCCCATAATGAGTTGCTAAGAGCCAAGCAGCTGACCTGACAGGGACGCTCCAGCCCCCAAACCTCTTTATTGCTTCTCACATTTCATGTTTCATTTGGGGAAAAAAAAAAAGCCCAGTTTTCCTGACTCCTAATCTAGTGTTGTGGTTTCACAGATGAAAACAATCAATGAAACTCAACACGTCTTTGTTTTAAGGAAAACTCCTTACTTGAAAAGCCCAGGGCTCAGTTCTGTCATTAGATATCAGGACAGCAGTGTCCAAACACCTGAAATATCGTAGATAAGGTCTCAGTAGTCCCAAATTTCTCATGAATGTGGGCTAAGAATCACTGTTCTTTTTGCATGGGAATTAAAATATGTGGCACTGAGCTAAAGCACCCAAACGGCCTCCGAGTGCAGGGCACATGCAGTGCCCAGGTTTGTTGCCTGAGTGCTAATCATAGCCTGGGAGTGCCAGTGGCAACTGGGGGGTTTTCTCCCGTAACACCAGTTACAGGACTTGGTCTATATTTTTAAGGTTTAATGTTTCTACATGGGACACATGTAGAATGTTTAATCCCAACTTTTCCACTTTGTCATGTTATCTGACACAGACAGTAACCTAATACTTGGTGTCTATATGCCTGCACTTACTGGAATAAACATCTGTTTCTTGTACTGTGATTCATTTAATATATTGCACAGCATGGAACACCAAATTATTTCAGCACGTTCAGGCCCAAGGGTTTTTTTTTGCAGGTGAGTGACCCTTGCTCAGAAAGACAGAGACTTTGGGTGGGAACTGGGGATTGTAAAATGTGGACCTTAGATAGATAGATAGATAGACATACTGAAAAATTCCTACTATACTGCAAATGTTAATTGGAAAAACAATCCATATCTGGTCCCTTGCTGGCAATAACCAGATGCCAGAGACTTGGATTACTGTTGCCCACAGGAGACGTGCCACTAACCGAAGCCTTTGCAGGAGCTCCGAGGAGGATTCTCCATTGTCCCCCAAGGAGAGGTGATGAACCCACCAGCATTACAGAAGGTGAAGACACCTGGCTCCATTAGTTTTACTGCTGGAAGAGATAAGGAAACCTTGTGTAATAAAAATGCTTCTCAGGTGCCAGGCCAAAACACAAGCAGGTCACTGCACTCAACGTATGTGCTAGTGAAGACTTTGAGGAAGAAGGTATCAAATGAACTGAAGAAAAGTCTCTGTTGTGCAATAAGCATGATTTTCATATTTAAATATGGAACATATCCATAAATATATCCAATTCATCAGGTTGTACTTCCTTAAAAGTATGGAGTTTTATGTGAGCTGAAAGCACTTAGCAGGGTACCAGTGACCACCAGGGTCTCTTTTGCATATATTAGATTTAATTTTCCCATCATTTTTTTCCTACCGTAATAGACAAGGGAAAAACCAAGAAGTCCTGGAAATGGTCACGAGATTCACATTTCACTTGCAAACAGGAGAGTGCAGGTGAGGAGGGATGTGTGTGCACTGTTTAGTGTTGAAACAGAGCCAGACTGAGAACTCAGCAAACATTTCATTTTCATCCTTGTCGTTAAAAGTTTAAAAGCAAAGTCCTCACATCTGGTATTTAACTGAAAAGAGCAGACGTGGAAGTACTCTGATATCTACCTGGCCTGCTGCTGCCTCCCTTTCCTTTCCAAAAGCAGCTGCTGGGAACCACCCAACCATGATCAACTTCCAGTGCTGGCTGGATAAATTGTCCTCCCAAGAAAATGAAGATAAGATCTCTAGATAGGCTTGTTTCTTCTCTCCCTGCTATCTTTTCCCTCCAAACACACCATTTGTTGTTGTAGTTTCTAGTTTCACTGTTTCCAAACATACAAAATTATTTTAAATGTGATCCAAAGGGACTCATGCCACATGTTTGAAATCTCCATTTAACTCAGAGAAGAGAGTTTAAAATACAAGCAATTTTCTAACTGTTCTCAGGCCCTTCTTTGCCTTGGCACATTGCAGTGCTGCTGTTATATACTACCAAAACACAATAATTGTTGTTAGGTAGTTTTCTAGTGTGGAAATAGGAAGAAAATCAGACTTAAAATACTTGCTCTCTCCCGTGTGGACAGCCTCTGGACTGGGAGGATGTGACCTTGCTGAGCCATTGCAGTCGTACAGACCAAACTTACAGTGGGGTTTTTGTGAGTAAAACAACTTGAATGTGACAGTTTGCAGGATGCAGGACAGCCCCAGTGGAACACAAATACAAGTGGGTCGGTTATTGTCCAGACTATCCCAGTGCTGTCCCATGGATGGGGGGGGAGCTGTTCCATCATGTGTGCATGCTTGAAAAAACATGTTTTGGCTCTATGTTGACAAGGGCAGGGCAGGAAGTGATCCTCCTCCCCACCTCTAATCCCCTCTGGGTCTCCTGAGATTTTTCCTGGCTTAGAAATGATGCTGAGGCTGCAGCACTGTGGGACCATGGCAATTGACCAACACCAATGGTGCTAGTGGCTCCAGCTCTTGTGGAAGGAAGGTGGGGCTAAGATCATCTTTTTGCCTGTCCAGTGTCCAGGAGATGTCCCAGACTGACAGAACACCATTGTCCAAAAGCCAGGCTCAGCAGGAGCTGATCTTAGCATGCCTTGTCCTTGGTGAGACCTGTGCAGAGGCTCAGACCCATGCTACAAAGCCCTGTCTCCTATTGCTGTCTCCCACAGTAATAAAGAGATTTGTCCTGGTTGCAGATTGGTCACTGGGTTGGTGTCTGACTGGTCTCACCAAAGGTGTGAAATAGCTCCCTCCATTAAAAGGCTGGAGTCTTGTTCTAGGTGGGCATGGGTCATCTTGGGAGATTACATTGAAAAACAGCAATCAAAATTTCACAGGTTTGAACAGGAGAAGGTGAATGAAATGAAAGCTACAACCATAATAAAGGTATCCTGGCTACAGGAGGGTTGATAAGATAAAAGGAGTTCTTTTATGGCTATTTCCTGGCCTTGATCACTTGATAGAGATCAAGATTGCAGGGGAGTTAATGGTTCTGTCACTTGGTTGGTCTGAGGCAATTTAGGTTGCTACTTATCAGGTCTTGGTCCCTTGTCCCTCTCTTTTGTAATCTGATGCAAATGCAGCATTAAAAGAACATAAAAGATGTAAAAGATAGCCTAATTAGGACAATTTAATTAAAATCAAGGTAGATTGAAGCGCTCTCTTAAAACACCTTTGCAACAGAATATTGTACTATTTTGAGATCAATCAGCTGATTAGAAAAGGCAGTTTCATCTCTTTAAACATTTCAGATCACATATATTATAGACAGCAATGTCTGATAAATTAATTATTAAAGCATTTTACATTATCTACATTGACAAGTTCATTAAGGCCACTTGAAAGCTTCCCAGAGACCCAAAATGTCCAGAAAAGAACCATCCAACATTTTGGCTTAACTGGAAAGCTCATTCTGCTTTCTCTTATTTAACTTATTAGTCATGTATTATTCAATTGAAATAATTGCTACTGTCTCCTGTGCAGTGCAAAGCCTTTAACACCAATCCACTGGCTTATCCAACCTGAACATCCACCAGCCTCCACATGGGCCATGGCTCTGCATGAGTCCCCAGACATGCACCCCCAGGGCTCATTCATGGGTTTGACTGATTCTTCTGGGTCAGGCCACTGGTGGTGCTGGGATGCTTGTGATGTTTAGACCTAGGTGTCTGCAGACAGGCAGGACACCAGCCCACAGGCACAGTCACACCTCCACCTGGAAAATGTTTATTGCAGAGGACTTGTCATGAGCATTATCAGTAGGTGTATATAAAATGCTTTCTGGCCTGAATACATCTTTTCTTACAAGACTATTCCTTTTTCTGGAATGACATTCCTATGCAGAATATCCATCAGTTTATCATTATTAATTCTACTAGGAAGGGAAGGAAATTAGTCTAAATTTTAGTGCTCAATGAATTAAAACCAGTTAGAAGTCACCTCTGGGTACAGAAGCTTTCACAACATGGATGTGCAATATCAGGCGCTCAATAACAACTAAGAAAAGCTTGCAGTGTTTTTCCCTTCTATTTTCTGCTTTCTTTAACATATTTTTAGGAGATAGTAATGCAAACTTTTTTTTTTTTTTTTTTTTTAACATTTATTAAATCACAATCTTGATCAGGAAGACAGAATGGGGACATATTTTGGTCACCAAAAAACACAGTAAGGTGTTTTCAGTGGTGTTTTTATTTCATTTTAAATTCCAGAGAGACATCAATAGCACACTGACAGGCTGTCCACAGTTATTTTGTTATTTTTGCCCTAAGCTGGGACCAAAGTAGAAAATTAATCAAATTCAATCTTCCTGGTTTGCTCCCTTCTCACTGTGGGGTTGTAGGGTAAGTAGAGGAGGCAAGACAGATCTGCTGTAGCTGCTCTCCTTGGACTGGCACTGGACAGGCAGGATGGCATCTCCAGACCTAGAGAAATTAATGAGGCAAGCTCAACAGAGATACTGAGCTTCCCGTGACCTGTCATTCCCCTTGTACGTCGGGCTCTGTGAGCAGCCTGGTTATTTCATGCTGTGGACACTCCCCAAGTTGCACTCCCACGTAGGAGATGTATTTTCTTTCCTCCCTGTATTTAATTGCTGCTGCTTTCACAGTCTGTCACCTAACCCAAACAGATCTAATAATGACTTATTGGAAAAAAAAAAATAAGCAAATTATTTCACTGACACAGGCATTAAGATCATCTTGCATTTAGCCACTGTCCTAAATTCAGCCAAACTGACACTTCTGAAGAGCAGAAAGGGAAGAGGCCAGACACCTAGAGCTCTGGCACTGGAAAATGAGCATGGAACATGTGGACCATGCCAAGGAGGGGTTGGAGTCTCCTGTTCCCTTGGGCAGAAAGTGCACAAGCCAGGAAGCACTGGGGAGGCATCCTTGTGGTGCAGCACTGCTTGGTGAACTGGAAAGGCACATGATGAACATTTGAAATGTTTTGGACTGATCCATCCCCCTTCCCTGGACCATTGCAGAGATCCAGCAGGTGCAGTTCTCCACAACCCTCTATTAAGAGCCACAGTCAAATGCAAAATCTAACCCTGAATTATTATTATGAGTCAGAGGAGGCTGAATGGACCATTTCACAACCCTGATTGGATTCAGCTGCAGAGTTCACCATCAGCAAATGATCTCCGTGATCATCGTGCCAATGTTGCAGTGCTTTTAAAATGTCCTGACGTGCTTTAGTGTGAGCATTGCTAGATTCTGGCTGGTTTCCAAGAAATAATCTTCTCAGCAAATATTCTGCAGGGTGAGCATAATGTGGTCTGTAACACAAATGCAAAACATGGCTGTAGTTTACCCTGGGACACACACTGATGTGAAGATTTAAATGGAGCTTTCTTGCCCAGACTGCTAGGACTGTATAAATCCTTTGTGGGCAAGGCTAGAAGATGGGGTGAGAATAATTGGGAAACAACAATTAGCTTCACCCAAGGAGATTAATTTGGAAAGAAAACTATTCCTGCTATAACAGTTGTGGTCACCACCCTCCCCCTGCCCTATCTCCCATCCCTTCTCAGGGATAGCCTGCAACCCTGGCTCCATCCAACAACTCATCCCAATGATGGGGTGCTGGTTGCAGGACAGACCTTTTATTGTATTATTTTAGATTACAAGTTTTTCTGTGTTGTGTTATGCCCTAGATTTTACTCCAGAGATGTATGAGACAGAGCTCTGCAATGTGGAGAGAGCAACAGAGGGCACCAGTTGCTGGCCTAGGCTGGCTGCAAGGGAGCTGGAACTGCTCAGTTTGGAGGATGGTCAGAGAGAAGAGAGAGCCAGACCCTTTCCAGATGTGCACAGCAGAAGGGCAAAGGGCAATCTCCAACAAAGAAAGTCTGCCTGGGTATTTAAAAGCCATGTAGATGTGGAGCTGAGTGATGTGGTTTAGTGGTGCCTTGGCAGCGCTGGGGCAACAGTTGGACTGGACAATCTTAAAGGTCTCTTCCAACCAAAATGATTCTGTGATTCTATGATATCAAGAATAAACCTTTTTGCCCTGAGGTGGTCAGCACTACCATTGGCTGCCCAGAGAGCTGTGTTTCTCCTTTCTTGGAGATTCTCAAAACCCAGCAAGACAATCTGGCCTTGCTTTTAGCAGGGAGTTGGACTAGAAACATCCAAAAACCTCTTTCCCCCTGAATTATTCTACATTTTTTCTCATCCTGTTATTACTTCATGTTTTTCCCTTGAAATACATGAATAGTCAGGGAGACCCAGGTGGTTTAGTAAAAGCCTGGCTCATGTTGCCTTACTAGGCACAGCAGAAAATGCTGAGCAGTTTGTGGGTAAAGCTCTGAAGGCTACAGCACTGCTGTGGACTGAGGGAGTGGAAGGAGGAAGGGCAGAGTAGCTGCTGTCTGAGATTTTTCTTCTCTGGAAAAATGCCCAGAGACTGGTTTCACGAGCTGGCCGTGTACCCACACAGCTCTCCCTCACTAGCAGAATGCTGGGTGTAGCACCCAGTCTGTGCATCTCTAAGGGCCTGGTCCTGAGCACCATGCAGCCAGCCAAGCACCTCATCTCTCCTACAGAGTTCCCTAGATGTGCAGGAAGTCCTGAACTAAGATGAGTCGCACTGGGCACTGTATTTTCTTCTGCTTTTCGTCCTTGGCACAGTCATGGTTACACTGGGTGCTGTGATGAACCCTATGGAAGAGGTGTGAAATTGGAATGATGGAATGTTTTATTGTTTTATGACCTTGCAGCTGTGCATGCTTAGGCTACTTTATAATCTTGCTTTTAGATAAAAGGAAAAAACTAACTATGAGCAAAACAAGAACAAAAAGGGCCTCCTGAGATAAAATGGTTCTGCAGTTAACAGCCTGGGACATAACAGCATTTTGAAAAAGCACACCGAGAGGAAGAAAATGGCCTTCCTCCAGAACACCCCAGCCCACAACCACCAGATGACAGTATGCAGGTGACTATGGGAGAAACCCTCTGATAATGAGTTCCCGGAACTGATGATAATGATCCTGCCCTATTCTCAGGAATATAATTATTATGCATATTAGGGTTTATGAATAAGTATGATTTAGCGTGATAAATACTTGTTCGCTTAACAGTTTGGTGTGCAAGTTAGGAGTGATGCCCCTTGCACCCGGCACCACAATAAACATACCTGCTTTATAACCTTTCACAGGTCAGGGGCAGCACTGTCACAGCACCGGGGCCAGAGGGTTCCCAGGGTATCAATTGCTGCAAGCAAAGCCCTGCAGCCTGGACTCAGTTACCAAGCACATTATCTGCTTTTGTTACAATCTTTCTTGGTGGTGATCTTCCCCTTTCCGCACTTCTGTACAGAACTCTGGTTTTGTGAGTAGGGGTGACTTACAGCGCACCCGTAAAATACTGCTAGGGGCAGAGGAGAGTGGTGGAAGTATTTCCATCACGGCAACCGGTCACGTCTGACAGCAGTTACATTCGCTATTGTTACAAGGACGACCCTCCTCCCTTGAACACACGGTCATTTATCAGGAAAAGGAGAAGGTGCGTTCCCCGCTGAGGCTTTAGGCAGAATTCTGTGATGCCGACAGTCTCCAGGAGCTGCGCCCGGCGCCAGAAAGTGTGCTGTGGGGTACCCAAAGCCACTCGACTGGGCACTGAGGGAGCTGGTGTGAGCTCCAGCACCTCCGGCCCTGCTCTGGCTCCTTCTCCCCCGGCCTCGGGCAGCTCCGGAACACCAGCGAGGCCGAGGCCAGCTGAGCTGCACAGGGTGGACGATTGGAGCCGGGCGGCCTCTCCCCAGACAAGTGTTTTGGGGCGTGTAAGTGCGAAGCGGGTCAAGGGGGCGCGCGCAGAGGGAAGCTCAGGGGACGAGGCCCCGAGACGGTGCCCTGCGGGTCGTTCCGCTCCGGCTTTTCCCCCGGGAGAGGCACCGGCAGCTGCCAAAGGCCGACGCTCCCCGGACGGTTGCGACTCCGGCCTGCCCTGCGATGTCGCGCTGGTTCCCCGCCCCACCTCCCCCGGAAGACGGAGCCCTCCGCCCGCAGATCTTTGCCCGGGCTCCCCCGGCGGGGACCGCGCCGAGCACCGGGCTGGGGGCGGCCGAGGCGAGCGGTCCCTCGTGGGGATCGGGCGGACGGGCTCGGCGGGCAGCGCGGCGATGGCCGGTGCCCGGTGCCGGCGGGAGCCCTGCGGGGGGTCCCGGCCCCGCTCCGCGCGCCCCCCGCCTTGCGCGGCCAGCTCCCCCGTGACGTCCTCCGCAACGTCAGCGGCGGGTGGCCGCGGCAGGCCACGTGGGCGCTGACGTCGCGACAGCCGAGTGCGGGCGGGCGGGCCGGCGGCAGGTGAGGAGCGGCGGGGCGGGGGCAGGGGCAGACCCGGTGGGTGCTTCAGGGTTAACGACAGAGAGCGTTCGATCTACTTGGGGCCGCGGCACCGCCTGGGCCCGGCCTCCCCCGCCAGCCCTGTCAGCCGGGCCCTGGCCGTGCATCCAGGCCGGATATCCAGGCCCCTGTCTGCGAGGGTATCCGGGCCCTGCCAGCCAGGCCCGGTCGGGGTGTCCAGGCCCAAGTGGCCCTATCAGCCCGGTGTGAGGCTGGGGGATGCTTTTGGCTTGAGGGTGGGCCAGGCTTGGGGATTGCAGTGAGTTTTGAGCGCAGGTGGATGCTGGGGGGAAAGCAATGCTGTTTGTGCCTCATTGCATGGCTGTGAGTGCTTGGGCTGGCCTGCAAGCAGCCAGCCCAGGCCAGAGTGCCTAGTTTTGAGGTGATGTTGCTGTTTCCTGATAATGCAAGTTTACATACTTATTTTGAACAAGTTTATTCATAAAAGAGAAAATGAGGAAATTATCAAAAGGTCGAGCATATATGGAGCAAACAGGACATAAACACACAGGGTGGTCTAACACAGCCACAGGCAGACCCAGATGTAGCCTGACCTCTTGGCCTCATCTCTCCTTCCCACCGTGGCACTGACGCACACACTGTCACAGCAGGCCTGGTGTCCCCGACCCTCGCCATTGGTGGCATTTGGGGTTGAAGCAGCTCATTGCCTTTTGTGCATGTGGGTGGCAGAAGGAGGTGTGTGGCTTCTCTGGCAGCATTTTTGTAGTTGCTCTTTGCCCCATGTGTCTGATGGGGATGCTGTCCAGGCAGGATTTGGTGTGGTCTCTTGGAGAGCTGGCTTCTGTAGTCTGAGTGAGGTGTAGATAATGTACGTCTAGACAGTGACAGGTTTTGGGATCCAGCTCTGACTGCTGTCATACTGCAGTGTTACTTTTCATGTTACTTCTGTTCTGCCTTTGCTTCCCGATCTGTAAAATGGGGAGTAGCCTCTGGACAGAATGATTATGAAAACCAATCGGCATAAAACAGCACATGCTTGCAAGATTTAATCGTAAGCCTTGACAAGCAAGTGCCCAGCCCTTGCTCTTTCCCGTTGCTCTCTGGTTCACCCTCAGTGCATCTCTAATCTTGCCAGTGGAACGCAATGGTACTGCATTTTCAGCTCTTTGCTGGTAGATGAGAATGCTTTATTGGGGACAAAGTTTGTCAGCCATGTCATTTTTGCCCTTTGCTTTCTCAGGCACAGTGGAGCTTTATGAAGACCAAGCCAAGAGCTGAATGGTCTTTTGTGTGAGCAGAGGCAAGAGGCTTCCAGACGTTGGGAACTACAGAGGCAGGTAACACGGCAGTCTGGTGACTTTGAAAAAGTTAGGACAGGGAATGGGACTGTTTCTTGCACTGCTAAATGCACTACCTTCATTTCACTTTGTTTGGTCTTAATCACTGGAATGTTTAAATAATAACAGAGAAGCTGTTTTATCTTTGTAGAAGCATATAATTATGGCCGAGAAAGGAAAGGTCACCTGTTAAAAATTATAGTGGGACCAGAGTAAATGACTACCAAAGATCTGAGAGAAAATAGCTTCTTTTTTTCAGCAGTTTAATATCTTATTGGAAAGGTTATGGAGGATTTTTTTAAAGTGATTTAATATACTGTAGGGGTTATCTAGAATAGATGTCCTTCTTAATGTGTGTTTTGTTGCTAATCTAGATTAGTTGTGTTTTTAATATTGCAAGCAAATCTTTCAACAGTGGAAGTACTTTTAAATTATTTTTTTTGTCCTTGAGAGAATTTCTTGCCTGCTAAGAAAACCATGGCTTGTCAGCAAGAAGCTTTATTAAAAGGCAAAGCCTTGTCATTCATTGTATATTTAAATGAGACTTTCAGGCTCGTGGAGACAAAGCACAGGTCAAGAAAGGAAGCTGTGTCCTTACGAGTTTGTAGAAAGAGATTCTTTTCTGCTGGCTAGTCTCTGTGTTGTTGCTTTCTCTCCATTGTGTTTTTCCTCTGAACATAAATCAGCAGCGTTATACAATTTTACAGCACCTCCTTACAGAGGACAGACAGAAACAACTACAGTGTAATGAAGTTCTGTGCATAAACACTGTATAAAACTCTGAAATTTGGCTGAGGTGTAATGTAATCCCAGTGAAAGCACTGGTGTAAGATGCCAATTTGAGGATTTAGTTTGTGATGCCTTTTGAGCTTCATTTGTTTCCTGTGATCTGGGTTTTAAAAGTGTACCTGTGGGCAGACATTCACACACAAGTCTGGATGTGTGAATGTTGTTCTTCAACTGAGATCTGCAGAGCATTTTTCAAAGATCTTTAGAGAAGATTCCTTTAAACTTCCCTAGATATCCCCCGGTAGTTACTTGTGACACCTCAACAGGCTGTTCCACCTGTTATAGTTGTGTTCTTGCTAGGTGAACTAACTTGCAGGCCAGAGGTAGCTATGGCCAGTGAACTCATCCCTGTATGTCCTTGGGAGCAGATTTATGTTGTCTGTATTAATCTGGTCACCAACCCACGCTTAAACCCTGGTCTATAGTGAAATTTCTAAAAATTGCTTTCTTAACTGGCTCATTTCTGATTTTCCAATGTGTAGCCTGTGCTCCTATGACATGTAAGTCACAGTATCAGCCCCCAGATTGATAAGACTGAGAGTTTCTCTTTGTGCACATGATGGGTGCAGCTACCTCTTATCTGTGGGTACCTGGGTCATGCCAAGACCTTTTCTGTCTGTCATAAGGCATATCTTAATGTGCTGTGGTTCCTAGTGCTGTCCACATGCAAAAAGTGTGCTAAGCTCATGTATATCACCAGTGGACATGCCAGTCCTTCACCATGTGAGAAAGGTCCTTTACACCTTTGACTGTGTAGTCTCAACGTGATCTCTTGTTCACAAGGAACATGAGTGAAGTGACAAGACATGAGAAATTCTGGGCCAAGAGGGATGATGTTGGCACAGTTGTCTGCAAGGGGAGTTTCCAGTGGTGACAACCTCCAACCTGTGCACGTGAGAAGATCTGAAGTTTTGTGCTTTGTTTTAGTTGCAGGTGGGAAGATGAGCCCAAAAATGACAACAGAGCTGCTGAAGCAACTGCGACAGGTGATGAAGAGTCCCAAGTATGTCCAGGAGCCTGTGCAAGCCTACATAGTGCCCTCTGGAGATGCCCATCAGGTATGGGTGGGTGGTTGGTAAATGGGTATGATTGCACTTTCCTTCTTAGCAAAAAAATAAAAACCAGGGATAACTAAAATAATCCTCTGATCACTCGCCTTAATGGTTCTAGCATTAAAACCTGGGTAACCTGAGAAACATTATATTGGAAAAAGTTTCTGGAGCCTGTTCAGGAGACTGAGGTTTGTATGTTCTTATAACAAATGAGTGTGGATGTTCCACCAACAACTTCTCATCACATTATCTCCTGGGAGCTCATGCTGCAAAAACGGAGGCTTTCCAGAGCACTTGCTCTCTTCATCCTGGCTGCTGGGAAGAATGGATTCACTGGAAGAGGAAAAGGCATTGTCTGGGTTTCAGTATCCCCATTAGCACCCCCTGATCAACACATAATCTTAAGTGAGGTGGTGAAGGATTATTTACAGAGCTTTCCCCTTCCTAGATTAATTTCTTGCTGGATTTTTCTGCCTTACACTAAAGCCCTTCAGATTCCATGCAGAGGTGCCTTTGGAGAGATGGGGAAGGGACAGGCATAATTACACTTCCCTTTCAATGCTGCCTTGCATCAGCTTGTTCTGTGCCCTAAAGACAGGAGGGACATCTGGGTGCAGGGTGGTAGCCTATGATGGTAATTGTGTTGTGTGCTGGTTCCACTGTTAAGGTTTTTGTAGCCTGTGACATTAGTTTTGAATTGCTCAACTGCCTTTTACCTCCCCTGTGTACTCCTGTGTTAGTTTCACTCTTCACTCTGTTAGGAGACCCAAGATCTGCCAAGGGTTTTCCCCTCCTCATCCATTTACAGGAAACAAAAGACCTGAAGGTTTCTTGGCTCACACCCAAAGCTCCCTTTTACCCCAGGGTGCACAACAGCAAAATGCAACTGAATTGGAACCTTTGCCCTTGATTTAGCACTGGGGTGAGCTTTGTCCAGACTTGCCAGTGCCCTGGGACCATGTGTGCAGCATCATATTTCCTCTGAGGGAGATCCAAACTTGGGCAGGTAGAGGGAAGGCGTTTTCTGCAGCTGCTATTGTCTGCTGCATTCCTTCCTCAAGCTGCCTGTGTCCATATGGAACTCTGGTTTCATTTCACTAGACATTAAATGCTGTCATGTGAGTTGAAGAATGTGACCCTCAGGACTTCTGGGTTTTTCTATTGCTTTCTTTTCCTTGACAGAGTGCAGTTAAGCAGAGAACCCCATGTTGCTATTTCCTGCCAGGCAAGTTGGTCGGGTTTCTCTGCAGAGCCAATCTATCTGAATGGAAACCATTGCTAAAAGCTGCTGATTTCTGGTGCCTCCTGACTAGCTAGTGCAGGTTTTTGTCTGTGAGGCTTGGGAATTAGTGCAGTTTTAGGCATTGGCAGAAACCTGTTCATCCCTGAACAGACTTCCTGATAGATTGTGATGAGCTGAGATTTGTAGCTTCCCCTTTTTTTGATGTACACAAATAAGAACTTTACAGCCCTGCAATCAGATTTTGCTCTTAGGCAGATCTCTTTGTAACTCAGAAGACTCTGGTTTAGTGATACCAGCTTTTGGTGGCTTGAGCCATTTCCTCCCCATAGCCCGAGCTACTTGTTGCTTTCCTGACTCTCAGCTGTTCCTTGTGCAAAAGGACTGGACAGACCCTGATACACCTCAATGCTGCAACTTGTTGACAATTTCTCTTTGTAACACTCAAGTGTTCAAGCTCTGTGATACTTTTTAATATTGGTTTTCCTGCCAAGGTTAGAAAGAAGGCTTAGGTTATAATACTGCCAGGAGGCTTGCCACCTGTTGTGTTCTTTGCTTTTCATGCTTAGTTGTGTAAGGACCTGGATGACTTGCAGAGCTTCTCAAACACAACTGGCTCTGACTCTGGCTTAACCAAGGCTGCTAATACCTTGGATCTGTGGCTCTTGCAGCCAGCCCTGCATGTTGGCTGCTTTGATTTTTGAGAATTTGATGCTGGTGACAAGAAATCAGAAGAAACTGTTTCCTTGGGAACCTGGGTGATCCAAAGGCTTGTGAGGCAAAAGAGGACTGAAATCCATATGAAGAGCCTTGCTTCCTTTCATGAGTGGATCTTGTGGCTGGAGATGTGAAAAGATCATGAAGGAGTGAAATGCCATGCTTTTGGGAAAGAGACATGTAAGTCCTTTGTGGTTCACTTAAAAATGCCTGTCTGAGCTTTTCAGGTGTTGTAGCAGTAAATCCAGTATCCATTTTTATGTTTAGTCCGTTTACGCTGGATCTGGAGTTTGCCCACACGGGACTATTCAGAGATTGGAGGAGCTTTCTTCTTAATGGGAGGGAATGATGTTTGGATTAGAGACTGGGTTGGAGCCAGTCACAGCTTAACTGGGGTTGGCTTCCACCCCCAGGGCTTGACTCAGTGAAAACAAATTTGGTCAGATCTGGCTGGTCTTCCACATGAAGGAAGCACCTGCCCAGCTCAGGGCCCCATGTTTAGGTTGGCAGAAACACTGTCTTCTGCTCAGGGCTGGTTCCTCTGACATGTGCTTGTGCTGAGCCAAGGAATCAGTGGAGTTATAAAGCAAGAGATGACTTGTGCACAGGCTGCACTGACCTGCTCCAGATCTTACCACTGCAGTTAGGTGTTTGGCAGTGAATACCAACCTCCCTCCAAGTACACAGCAGTGTTTGTTCTTTAATGGCATCAGTCTTGTAACTCTGAGGGTGGTGAGCTGCACTTTTCATTGCTGGTCTTGGTTGACATTAGGATAGAAAAAGCTTTAACTTGTTAATGGCCCAACTGTGCGGGCTCTGGTGAGAAGTATCACCAATTACGTTGGTTTTTTTTTTGGGGGGGGGGGTTTCTTCCTGGCTTGTCTGAAGTTTTTTGTGATGAAGCTACTAGTTTTTTTTCTTCATGTCAAGGAGAGACAGGTGTGGTGGAAAGCAGACGTGAAGGACCTGAGGAGAGAGCCAGGTTGAAGGCCCTCAAAGCTGCAAGACAAGCCTCAGGGAAATATCTTGTTCTGGCTGTGCTGTGGCCTGTACTTTGTGTGGCATACACAGGTGTTCCCCTTGTAATTTTAGCTTGTGCAAAGTCTGGCCTCATCTTTGCACAGTGGGGGCTGCTGCATGGAACAGAGCAGCTGGCTGTGCAAGAGTTCAAACTGACAGATGAACGAACCATCTTCCCCTGCAGGTCCTTCATGCTCTCTTTTAAAGCCTCTCTGCCTCATTGTAAACTCTTATAAAATACTCCCTGGATTTGTCATGAACGGGACAGCATGAGGTATTTCCCATGCAGTCAAGGTCTCTGTTCATTTAGGTCAGCTTTTACCAGATCTAAAACCGATAACTCATAGTCTTTTGTGGTTTTTTTTTTTCCCATTATTTTAATCTGTTTCAGTATTCTGTGCTGTTAATGCAGCTAGCTCCGTGTTAACCCTTCCTATGAATTCAAGATTACTTCTCTGCACAAGCAAACTATCCTGTAGGCTCTAATGTGTTGGTCAAGGAAAAGCAAGAGAAATCTCTGGTCTGATTTGAGATGTACTTAGTGATATGATCCACAGTTGGAAATTTCCAGTGTCCCCTTTAAGTCTGGGACCCTGGGAGATGGTGTCCCAGCTTAGAGCTCAGAAGTGTAGGAGAGGGAGAGTCAATAGTAATCAGCAGGCTGACTAGTTGTTTGGACGTATTGCAATGGGGAGTCCTGAGGTCTGGCATCGTTCTGCCTTCATGTTCTGTCCTGCTGCTGTGACATGGGCAGCCAGGGAAACAGGCCCTTGATTCTGTTCTCTGAACAACTTTGTCCTCTTCATCCATTGATGCCTCCATTGTTATTCTGTTAAATAGGGATTAGTGGTGATGGTGGTGCTGTGCTGAGCTGAGGCAGATCCACCCAGTCAGCTAGAGGTTTGCAGAGGGCAGTCGTCCTTCCCCAGGTGGGTATCCTGACCCTCTCGTGCCCACAGCTGCTGAGTGCATTTCACAGCCCCCTGGGGCTGGACAAGAGGAACAGGGAACTGGACTGGGTCAGAGATGGGGGCACTCATGGTCTCAGTACCACCTTTCTGGCAATTTTCATTAGTGGTTGGATAAAATACAGGACTTCTTGGGAGTATATCCCAGGATTCTTCCCTGGTAATCAGGAGCAAAATCTACTCAGCCAGATCCTCTTTTGGCCATAGATTTTGCTGTTGCAACATTCAGTTTCCTGTTCAGTTCAGTGGTGATTGGTATCTGCTGCATAGGGCATCTCCCCAGGAGGTGAGAGACAGCTCTTCTGGAGGGGCAATGGCCATGGGCTGACTGGGAGCAGAAATAAAGAGTTGGTCCCAGGTGCTGCAATTTGTGCTTCTCACACTGTGCTTTGAATTCAGTCTCTGTCTTCTTTAGAACAGTGAAATTGATTTGAAGGGAGTGTTTTCTGACAATCAGGTGATGTAAAAATAGCCATGGCCAGAGACAGGGAAATGCAGTATCTATCACAGTAGGAACCAAGGCCACCTGAGAATTGGGCTATGATATCTCAGCTCAGTCCCTAACATGTTTCCTTTGCCACAGCACAGCTGGATGCAAAGAAACTTCATGGGCAGTGCAACAGACATTGGCTTTTTTCTTTTCTTTTTTTTTTTTTTTTGTAAGGTACAAATCCAGGGGTTTTGCAGATCAAGCATCAGCACTGTCAGCTTGGGTTAAGCTGATTTGCTGAGTTGTGCTAATTAATTAACAGGCCTACTCAGCAGTTCTGACCTTGGAACTTGTCAGAATGGGATCCCATAAAAATGGTGTGTGGGCCATTTCAAGGTACAGTTGTTCCTTTACTTTTGGCAGCTCCTGTGGATGTTTGGTGTCTGTGAATTCTCAGGCTGCCAACAGATATGTCCACAAACTCAGGCTGTTATGGGATTGGGATGAGGATGGACTAGTAGTCTTTGATTCCCTCTCAGTCATCAAACCATGGTCTGGCGGTTTCTGGTGTAGCAGGGTTTTGAGTAGGCAAGGAAGAAGGGAGAGGATCAGCATCTAATTATGGAAGGTCCTAAGAGTTAAAAGTTTTACCACCTTGATGATTTTTTTTCAGTATCACTGCTGGGAAAAATAAAGTCTTAAAGGAATTCTTATAAAGAGAAGAGAAAATTCACTGGAGATAGTGAATTTTACAGATTTTATGTGCTGATTATCTGGTCTCTAAGATCAAGGGGTACTTCTGGTTTTCTTCCTTTCACATTGCAGCTTCAAAGGCAGCATTTGTTTGTTGCCCAAAGGGGAGACTGAGTGTGAAATAAGCATAGGCAAACTCTGAAACACTTCAGTGTTTACAGACATTTGTGGGAGAAAAGTGCTGCAGATTAAAGGAAAAAAAAAAAAGACAACAAACAGTTGGACATAAATATAATATAATCACAGATGATTAAATGTTCCAGTGAAGTAGTGCCCATGATTTTTTAACTCATTCTCTCTGTGGTGTCCTTTAGAGGAAAAAGCTTATCAAAGTATTTGTCATCAGCTGATCTTTTTTTTTTTTTTTTTTCCCCTCTGCTGCTATAAATAATTGCTGTCTCTTTTGTTTTCTAGAGTGAGTACATTGCACCCTGTGATTGCAGACGGGCGTTCATCTCTGGATTTGATGGCTCTGCAGGTACCTTTCCAGACCTTAGGTTCTTGCTAATGTATATTATTTCTCTGTAAAGAAATAGTCTCATTCATAGCATAGAGACAGGATGGGAAAGGAACCTCTCCAGCTTGTTTGGAATGTTCTCTTACCATTTCAGCATCTGCAGAATTATATCTTGGCTACCCTCTGGAATTATGTAATATCAGTGCAATAACAAGTTGTCAGAAAACGTTTGACCCCTGAGTGAACCTCTCGTAAAGTAAAATCCTGTTAACTCTTTAATGTGGTGCTTGTATCTACGGTCCTTTCTTTTGATGTGCAGCCAGGACGAACAGATTTTTACATTGCCTGTTTGGGCTGGGAGAATAGTAGATGGACTTTAGCTAGCCTTTCTGTTTAGACAGAGCCAGGGTCAGAAACACTGCTTTTGGAAACTGAACTATGTGGAAAACTTTGCTTATCTTGCCGAGACAGGATGTTTTCTTGGCTGTAGGATAGGTCTGTGTTTCAAGAGACCTAGTTTTTACCCTAGCTATACCCTGAGCTCTGCAACTTACTCTACTGTGTGATTGTTGGAAAGTCACTTTAGTCTATTGAGGCCTTTTTCCTCCCCAATTGTAAATCAGTTCAATAAATACTGCTGCCTATGTGTTTGGAGGGTCCATTCATAAGTTCCTATGAACTACTCTGGGACCTCATGTGGAAGGTGATAAATCCAGGACTGTGGGCTACTGTTAGTGGATAGAATCCTGTATTAATTGCATGCCTTCAGCATGGCCTCTTTGTAACCTTCCTCTCTATTTTGGGCCCTTGTTATGTACTTAGGAGGTCCATGTTCCCAGCTTAGCATTCATCAAATCAGTTAACATTTCACACAGGGACTCACTTTGTGTTTCTTGCTTTATCTTTTCAGCCTGAAGCAGCTTAAAATGAGGTTTATGTTAGCAGAGTTTGATAGAAGACAGTGAATTCATATTTGGAAACTGCTCTGTGATTCTGGGCTTCAGTTTCTGGTGACAAAGAGTATGGTCAAGATGCAGAGACTCAAAAGACTTGAATTTAGTTTCCATTTGTGCCATGATTGTTGTTGTTTTTTGTAAATGCCAAGGGCGAGGCAGCTAGAGAGCCTTTCTGAGGTGTCACTGCCCCTCAGCTCTCTGCTTGCATCCCTCCTTCATCCATCTCAGCTAGGGCTGCAGCATTTGGGAAAGAGGTGCAGGTGACAGCTGGGAGTGCTGCCCATGTCTGCTAGCCTAGTAACAGCTGTTCTTGTGGATGGCCAGAGCCTAGGCTTCCTCCCTGTAAGAAAATGGGACCAAGTCTAGGGATGCACAGTATGTGTTACTGTGACAAGCACCAACTGAAGACCACAGTCTCAGTTAAAGAAGCTTTGGAAAGCCCCATTTACCCAGTTCCACTGACTGGTGAGCTATGCTTCAATTGAATCCATCTGAGACAGTTCATTAAGCTGCGTCCTTGCGTATACTGTCTCTAATCATAGTGCAGGGGAAACAGTGAATATCTCTACTGAAACAACTGATTTTCCAGCTGTGACCAGAGCTGCCTTTTGGGGAATCGGGGTGTAGTTCACAGAATCATTCAGGTTGGAAAAGACCTTTGGGATCATCGTGTCCAACCATTAACCCTGCTTGCAAGTTCACCCCTAGACCATATCTCCCAACGCCACATCCAAGAGATGCTTAAATGCAAATGATCCTCATATGATCTATTCTCCTTGACCAGCTTTGTTACCCTCCTCTGCACCTGCTCCAGCACCTATATATGATAGGTATGATATCTTTCTTGTACTGAGGTACCCAGAACTGAACACAGTACTCAAGGTGAGGCCTCACCAGTGCTGAGTACAGGGGGACAGTCACCTCCCTACTTCTGCTGGTCACACTATTTTGAATACAGGCCAGGATGCCGTTGATCTTCTTTCCCACCTGGGCACACTGCTGGCTCACATTCATTTGCTTGTTTATCAGAACCCCCAGATCCCTCTCCTCAAGACAGCTCTCCAACCACACGTCCCCAAGCCTGTAGCGTTCAAACAGGCCTGTAGCCTGTAGTTCAAACAGTTGCCCTGCTGTCTGTGTCTCTGTGTGGTGGCTGCCTGCTTCTGAATCACCACATCTTGATGCCTTCCTGCCAGGTACTGCCATAGTAACCGAGCAGCATGCAGCCATGTGGACAGATGGACGCTACTTCCTGCAAGCTGCACATCAAATGGACAACAACTGGACACTCATGAAAATGGGTATGTGGGAGCCTAGGATACTACTCCACTGATAGAGAACAAGCACAGGCTATATGGCTGCTTCACACGTTACATCTTGAGCTGTAGAGATACCGCATTATGCAGGGGCTTAGGGATGTCTCTGATACACTGGTGCTCCTGCTTTAGTGTCTTGTGACCCTTGCTTACAGGTGTAGACATTCATTAGTAGATGTGACTGATACTGATGTGTGAGCTTGGGCTGTTTGGGTAGTGTTTGAGAAAAGAGCACTTCAGTATGATTGCTTCTTGGAACCTTTTTTTCTTCTGTTTTTAAATCCATGGAGGTTTGAAAGACACACCAACTCAAGAGGATTGGCTAGTGAGTGTCCTTCCAGAAGGCTCGAAGGTGGGAGTGGACCCTTTCATTATTCCAGCTGGTTGGTTTTACTTTATTTTATAACCAGGTTGGGTGAGATTTTGTTTCCTTGCTTCTCTGGTGGTCATGGTTTAGAGTCAGGGTGACAGATGCTCTCTTGTAACCTCCCTCCCTCCCCAAAGGGGAAGAGAAAGGGAATAAGTGAGAGAGACTCAGTGATTAGAAAATGAAACTAGAACAGCTTTAATGAAATTGAAATTAATAATCTTAAAAATGTAATATATACAAATACATAAAAAACTCATATCAAACCCAAACCCCCCAAAGGGTAATTTCATCACCATCACCACTGATGCTATGGAGCAGGCACTGAGAGAGTCCCAGATGGGGCCCCGCAGCAGACAGGAGCTGTGTTCAGAAGCTGGATACTCGTACTGGATTCAGGAACACACAGATTGGGATTGAAGGCAGAATAGACAGAGGCTTCCTTGGATGCTCTGAGGAAGCAACTAGAAGAGACCGGAGCCATGCCAAGCAAAGCAGGACAAGGGGGACGAGACTCCTCCTGATCCCTCAGCTTTATAAGTATGATGTATAAAGGATGGAACTCCTCATTGGTCAGTTTGGGGTCACCTGTCCTGTCCACTCCTCCCTGCAGGTGCAGCATTTAACTTTCTGCACCCCGCAACACAGTACACAAGATCCAGCAGTGGACGTGGTCTGCACACCAATCCTTGGTACTAACTCTAAACATGGGGTGTTATCACTGCTAGAAGCAGACACTGTCTGTAAAACCATGCTGCTAACTTCAGACAGTGCAGTTAGAAGAACTGAGCTGAAAAGTAAAATTGCTGAAAGGAATTAGTTCTTTCTCACTCAAACCAGGACATATGGCTAAACCATTGTGTGATGATATGTAGCTAACTGTGGTCCAGCCCATGAGGGGTGGGGGTTAAACTTTTATACAAAACAGGTTGGATTTTGTTTTTAGTTATATATCACAAGAACTCCACAGCAGTGCAGTGACTCCAAAACACAAGAGATAAGAACTACTTTCTGGGCTTGCAGTAACCTTACCTGAAAAGTAGAGTCTTCATCCACCTCATTTTGTCTGTGATGTGGCTTGTCATGGGCACTTCAGTATACAGTCATTGAGTGTTATCCAGCTGCTATGTTTGTGGAACTGTAATCACAATAGCTTTTGCTTTGTTTTTTAAGGGAATGGGAAGAAGGAGAGACTGGACAGAGAGGAGGAGACTCAGATTCTTGAGTTTGCCCCCTGTGAACAGGGTTGTTATTGAACCAAGGTGTATCCTTTGAAACCATCACTCTTTATTCTTTTCCATTTGGCAGACCAGTGGAAGAGAATGTCCAAAGCCTTGAGAAGTGCTGGCCATGACCTTGTGCCTGTCAAAGAAAACCTTATTGATACAATCTGGACAGACTGTCCTCAGCGCCCCTGCAAACCTCTCATCACACTTGACCTGGATTACACAGGTGAGAAGCTTAACCCTCAACAGACAGGGACTGTTTCCACTGCCCTATCCCCCTTTGCTTTCCTCTGACAAAACAGTGATTAAAACATTACTGCAGTACAGTATGATCCACTATGGATAGGCCAAGAAGGTGAGTGGACTCAGCTAATGACCCCTTTGTCATCAAAACTTCAAATAACCATTTGCTAGAGGCTAGATAACTTCAAAACAAATCCATGGATATCTGGAGGGCAGTTATTAGAAAGTTATTATAGTTATATCAGTTATTAGAAAGGAGTGAGGAGCACAAGCACAGTGTGTTTTGGGTACCTCCAAAATCCAGTGAATTGGTCTGTCCTGAGTAAAGTTGGTGACTGTAGCTTTTCATATTGTGTTTTGCAGGGGTCAGCTGGAGAGACAAAATTGTAGCCCTTCGTTCAAAAATGGCTGAGAGGAAAGTCCTGTGGTTTGTGGTAACAGCCTTGGATGAAGTAGCATGTAAGTCTTTGCATCTCTTCTCTTAGTTCTTCCTCCAAAATAAATGTCCTTCCTGCCTTGGAAAGGAAGAACATTGCCAGGTTAAGAGGCACTTTGGATGCTGTTTGTTAGAGGCCAGTTAACTTGTATCAAGTGCAGTGGTAATGCCAGGTCATAACCAGGGAGCCTGAATTTCCACACAGTGCCTTATTACACCAGGGCATCTCTGGAGAGCAGTTTTGGCCCAGGAAACACAGCAAATCACCACCTTTGAAAAACATCCCAGGCAAAGGGCAAGGAAGGTTATATATAAGGCTTGAGGCAGTTTAAAGGGGGAAAGAAAGATCTGTGAGATTTTCTGGCTGTATAATCTCTTGCTAGTGCCTCACCCGAGGGGAAGATGGAGGCTGTTTTGGGCTGCGGGGGCTGGGCTATCAACAAAGCAATGAATGCAACATGTGGCTTTGTATACATGAGGCAAGGGTGGGGCACACGGCATGCACAGGATCTTCCTCATGGCACGTCTCTTTAAGTCAGAGTTTGGCAAATGCTTCTGTTAAAACAAGTCAGTCAGGGCTCGACTTATATTTCCACATCATTTCAATGCAGGGTCCCCCTAGAGAGTCCCCTCCACGTTTGGGGCCCCAGGATGATGAGGTCTCCATACTCTGGCAGCCAGCCCAGTGTGTAGGAAGGGAGAACGGCCAGCAGCAGCAGTGGTTTCCCAGGACGGTTGTTACTGGTGTTGTATATCCTCTGTGCAGAAATCCCCAGTGCACAGCCTGGTGCAGCAGGAGCACAGCGCTGGCAGGGGGTGAGTGCTGTTCAGTGCCTGTGCTCCTGTGTGGTCTGAAAAGGTAGCATTGAAGGTGGTGTGCTCCGAGCTCCAACACTTCTGGAGAAATGTCTTTGGTCTTGCTGAAGCCAGCTTGCTGGGGTCTGTGGGCTCTCCTTATGTAGGACGCTGAGCAAAGAGCTTGCTTTGTGAAAGAAGTGCTTCTGAGGGTGGTGAATATGACTCCTCCCTGGGGAGGCCTGCGTGAGCAGAGATTGTTTGCCTCACTTTTTCAGGCGCATCTCCAATTAAATTAACAATAAATTGGTGTCCTGAGGTGGTTTCAGATTAAATGTCTCCAGCAAAGCCAAGCTTGGTTATAAATCAGGTGTTTTAAGGTGGACCAGAGGAAGTAATGAGATTTTCGTTGATTTCCTGTTCTAAAAGAGAAGTTGTCTTTCATTTTATCTAATTCAATTCACTGTATTAAACTCCAGATAGATTCCTGGGGACAGAAAGAGGAGGCTATTGCCTCCTTACTGCACTAGGAGTTGGCTGAGCAAGGAAGTTTGAACCCATGCAGTAAATAGTTCTTTGTGGCTCTTTGATGCTTTCAAGTGACCTATTCCTTTCCTGCAGAGAATCAAACTCTGTTTTTACTTTCATGGCAGAATTTGCACAGTTCAGTGAATAAAGTGCTGGTTTGCAGTTTAGGACATGTTGGTTCTTTTCCCAGCTGTCCTGCGGCTGGCCTTATTGCCTTGAGTAACACATTTCAACTAATTGGATACCCTGGAGTTCTTATTTGACCCTAAAATCAGGAGTTTGGAGATGCTGAACATCTGCTTCCCCTCTTGACTTTTCCTGGAGTTGTGCAGGATAAAATCTTTGTGGAAAAAACCTTAAGACTATTCAGTCTGAATCTGAGATGTTACAGGGACCCAAATAAGAGGCCTTTTTGGAGTGTTTTAGTCATGCCTGTGTGACTCCCTCTTCCTTCAAGTATTAAAAGAAGGACTGGAATTAAAGGGTAACTTGTAACTTTGAAGTCTTCTGGCCGTTGAGAAGTGAGATTTTATTGCATTGCACATATCAGAAAGGGCAAACACTACCATTTTTCTTACATGTACGGTGTCTGTTTATTGCCCGTATCTGCTTTTTCCCAAGCCGACACTGCTTTAGAAGTTAAACCCCACTTTCTTTGCCCGATGGGAGTGTTGAAACTGCAGTTCTGGTGCCATCTCCTGGCAGAAACGTAGAATTGCTGGGAATGCAGCAGGACGCGGGACAGTTGGATGCAAGTCGGACTCACAGCCTGCACCCGTGACGACTCATCCATCCCTGCTGTGTTGTGCTGAGGTTGTTTCTGGATTTCTGTAATGTTGCAAAAGATGAACCAGGACTGTGATTCTTGGCATTCTTATTTTCCAGGGCTTTTCAACCTGCGAGGCTCTGATGTTGAGTACAATCCTGTGTTTTTCGCGTACGCCGTCATAGGAATGAACACAATCAGGTGCTTGTATTCCCCTCTTCTGTTCTCCAAGACACGTTTTTCTGTGGGAAAGCTGTACAAGAAAAGCATTTATCTTTTCAAAATGCCTATCCTGAGGTGCTTTAATGTCCTTTCTAAGCACTTTTGTCTTCAACATTAATTACTCTCCTTCCCTGATCAGAGCTAGACAGGCAGCCAAGAGCTTTGATGTGCTCCCCAGCACCTTGGCTGACTTGCTGGGTGACCTTGGGCCTGATGGGCTGACCCCTCTGTCTGCTACTCTGAGCTGACACAGAGGGCCTTTGGGGCCCTGGGTGAAATGTGGGTAAGTCACCTCTGGCTTGGGCAAGGGAAAAGTTTAATGCCACTTCAAAATTGCAGGGACTGTATAGGAAAGTTTAAGGGCTGGTTTATGACAGAAGGCTTCTTCCTGTGACTGCCCCATATAATAAGACTCAGCAAGCACAAGTGTTTTAGAGGCATCTCCAGGCTGCTAGCTAGATGCATCTGAGGTAAAACCTGTCTGGGTGAGTACAGGTTGTATGTGAAGTCTGAGCTGAACTTTCCAGTTCAGCAAAAGCAAGAGCAGTGTGGTAGTTAGAACAACAGTAGCTTTTCTACTTCCAGATGTTAGAGAATGGCCATTATTTGTCTCTGTTATTCTCTCCTGCTTGAAGCTCAGTGATGAGATGCATCCATTTCAAATGTGTCATGCAAACAGAAATGCAGTCATCTCCTTTCCTCTCAGCAGGGTGGTACGTCTTGATTTCAAAGCAGGATTTAAGATGTGTGAAGGCCAGTAGTTAATATAGGACAAAGTGTAGCATGTAATCAACAAACTCCTTTCTCCCTAAAATGTCACCAGAATGGTTTCTCCTTTGCTCCTTCAACCACTGCCAGATCTGGTCTCATCTGTATGCTCTGATTTGTTTCTCAGGCTCTTCATCGATGGTGACCGGATGATGGACCCAGCTGTGAGGGAGCACTTACAGCTTGACTCCATCCTGGACCCAGAGTTTAAAATCCAGGTGTTGCCTTATGGATCTATCCTGTCAGAGCTGCAGGCTATTGGTGAAGGCCTCTCACCCAAGGAGAAAGTGTGGCTCAGTGACAAAGCCAGCTATGCTCTGACTGAGGCCATTCCCAAGGTTAGTATTTCCTTGCAGGGGGAAATACTTTTCTCTCTGCTCAGCATGGTCAGGGGTGGTGTTAATGAGCATAGCTGGCCTTAGCTTCCCCTCTGCAGCATGGTGCAGGCTGGAGCTTATGTGGAAGGATCCAGCCACGCTGAGGTATCGGGGGGTGGTTAATTCCAGGGTTGCTCTCGCTGGAGCTGCCCTTCCAACTCGCTAAGCTGATTTACCCAAAGAATTGTCAGCTTAAGATAAGACAAGTACAGTGGGAGGGGGGAGGGAGAGAGGGAGCAGGGTGAACTCGGGTCATTCTGCCTATGGCTGGAGCATCAGCCTTACATGGACCAGCAGTAGGAGCTGTGAACTTGCAGAAACGGAAGCACAGAAGTTGAGCAGGACGTTTGGGTCATGGCATTGGGCTTGATCTGAGTGTTTGAAGGAGGTTCCCCTTATTTCAGTGTCTTGAAAATATCAGGCATTATGTGATGTCTTGTACTGAGGACAGGAGGGACAGGGCAACAGAGTCATTGCAGCAGGGAACCTTGTGAGGACAAGGATAACCTGCAGGCACTGGTTGTCTGTGCATGCAGTGAGTGCATCTGCTGAGGACAGTTGTAGCATCAGAATAATTTCTGGACAGCTTTGCTTGCTGTATCTTACCCTTGTACTTGAACTTGGCTGTCTGGGTGTCTGGCAGTCCACCTAATATTCCAGTAGTCATGAAAGGAGGTGTTTGAGGAAGGACACAACAGTATCTATGGGCAAATAAGCTGGTTTGCATGCATCCTGTGTACGTCTCTTGTTTGCTAGAGATCCTATTCTCTGGAATGCTGTCCAGTTTACAGAGATACCTATTACCTAACAGATACCATGAGGAAATATGACTGGGAGTCAGGGACCGGGGGATGTTTTCCAGATGTTGCCTTGGAAGAGCAGACCTGCTGAGCAGGACCTGTGCTTGTGCTGTGTTGCTAAACACTCCAGGCCTCCTGCCTTAGAATCACCTTTATGAAGGGGTCACTGGAGTTGGAACTAAGTTGTAAAATGTGTTTGTCTGCAAGGCTGCATTCACCCACCACCAGGTTGCTGCCTCCACCAGGCAAGCAGGTATTTCCTGCCTATTTCATGTACAGCAGGGTTATGTTGCAGGTGTGTGTGTAATACAGCTGTACCCATGACAACAGAGGTAGCTCAGGGGCCCTGAAGGCTTTTTCTGAATACAGGAATTTTAAGAATGGTCTCAGCTTTATGTCTTCCAGAAGAGAAAACCCCAAGAGCAGGGTCTGTGTGAGTATCCCCAGGCTGCCACAGTTTAATATCAGCACAAATCTTATCTTAAACTCTCCAGCTCATAGCCCAAATAGCAGGAACCATACATTATTTTTTCTCCAGTGATGGCATTCACTTATGTAGATTAATAGTTTCATTGCACTTGATGCATCAGGACAGATGGTAAAGCCAAACAGGTCAAGAATGTTTTGTTGCTTTCAACATAATGGGCAGTTTGCCTTGTGTGTTTGTTGTTTGTGTTTTTTTGTTTTGTTTCAAAAAAAACAACAGGACTCATACATGAGAAAGATAAGACATTTTTTTTCCCCTGCTCAGGATTAAATCTTCTGACACCATCAATCCATTTCTAGTTACAGATGGCCTCTTAATACAGAATAATGGTATTTTTGTGTACTCTATTGCATTCAGGGTAGCAGAAAGCATAGAGTTTGGGGAGTATTCAGTAGTCAATTGTTGTTGCTCTTTTGACTTCAGAGTATATACTCCTTGATGTAGTTGGAGTTGTGGACTAACCCCAGTTTGCTTAAGTTGCTGTAGATGACTTAAGCAAAGCATCCATATGGAGAATTAAAGTGAGTCTGGCCTAGACTAAGGAATGTAGTGAGTTGTAGTGACATTATTTACCACATTAGTGCTGGAAGTTTTAGCTGACACTGAGTCATTACAGTGTTGTCCTCTATATGCAATGGGAAGTCCCTGCCTCAAGGTGCTTTGCAATACAAAACAGGACAAGAAGGACTGAAATGTCTTGCTTAAAAATCATGTAGAGCATCATTGAAAGAGCCAAAGTTTTCCCAGTTCCCCATGCTAGACATTTTTCTCCGTCTCTACACAATTTTACCCCAACTGAGCAACTGGCCTGGGGTGATTTGAAGAACCCCAGTGCTAGAAGTCCATCTACTGTCTGTCTCCATCAAAGCCAGATATTGACTCTGGCAAAAATCCAGTCCATTATTAAACACAGCTCTGCAAACCCTTTGTAGATTTGCTTACAGCTGCACATAAATACACTTTTCACAGAAGATTAACAGAATGTACCAGTATCTGTAAAAGACAAGCCAGTCTAAGAATCTGAATGTTGAGAAGTTTTGTCCTGACTAGGAAAAAGAGGCTTTCCTGACTTTCTTGTGGCTTCTTCAGTACTTTAGTTTCTGCATGATCTAGTGTAGTTGTCTTACTATTTTTAAGAATTTGTAATCTGCCTGTAGGATTTGTGTGAAATTGGTCTTTGCTGCAGGTCTGCCAGGCCTTTCCCTTGAATTTGAGTGGTGTTTGTTTGTATATTAGTGCATTGAGAATAGAAAATCAGCATGTTGTTTGGGCTGTGCTTGTGCTCATCCCGCCTCCTGATATAAAATGGGTAAAGCAGAGAACTGGGGGACAAAAGATTTAATTTTTCTCCCTTCTTCTTATGCCAACAGTAACACGGTTTGGGCAGGTTGCCCCAGCTGGTGAATTTCTGAAGTTGTGCTCAGAACCAGCCAAACATTCCTGTTAATCTGAGGACAGCTGATGTTTGGGGAAGTGGACAGTGGTGAGGGATCAGTTCTCGATGCAGGGCCACCCCATCCAGGTGCAGGAAAACTTTGTCTCAGACTGCTGATGTGAGCTCCTTTGAGATGTGCAGAGTATATAGAGCTCAACTTTACAAAGGCCCTTCATGTTTCTTGGGGCCTTGATGTGTTAGTTTTAGGTGCTGATCATTAGAAGTGGTGATGCTGAGTGCTGGAGAAACCAGAGCCTTGAGGGCCTGCCAGGTTCAACTCCAATACTCAGTACTTGGGCTGGGTACTCTTTGCTCCCTGCTACTTGTGGTGACAGTCAAATACCAAGTCAAGGTGATTTCTAAGGTCTGTTCAAAAAGCCTAAATTTTACCTTAGTCACTTGGGATTGGTGTTTCTCATTGCCTGTCTCTGGGCCTTTACATCAGCAATAGGAAACCCATGGCTCAGACTAAGACATGTGTTATCTAGATTACCATAGTAATGACTCCTGACCTTGCTTCATGGCAAGATGCTGACCATTTAGTTCCTTCCCTTTGGCTGCTCTTCCTTCAGTCAGGGACTGTTCCTCCTCTTCTTTCCCCAGTTTACTTAGCTGACTACAGTATCTCCCAGTGCTGAAGGTGGAGAGAGACTGACGAAGTACAAACTGTAGCCAGGCTGAGTTATTAAACCTGTAGGATTATGTGTCTGACTAATCCATGAGTAATCCCTGTCCTTCTGCTGCAGGCTTACCGGTATCTCACCCCATATACCCCCATCTGCATTGCAAAAGCTGTGAAGAACACATCGGAAACAGAAGGCATGAGAAGAGCACACGTAAGTGGAGCTTTGAGAGCCTTCTTGCACATAGCAGGGGGTTTGCTTTACATTTAAGGAAGGAAATGACATTTTTCTTTCAGTTGTAGTGTTTGGAATTAAAAAGCAGATAAGAATTTGGATGGCAGGATAAAAATTATTTTCTGTCGGACATCTCCTGCTGACTAAGCAGTTTTTTTGCTTGTTGAGCATTTCCTTGGAATGAAGGGCAACATTTGTAATAGTGTGAGGAACCAACCTTGCTCAGTTGGAAGACTGTGCAGTTTTGAGAGGTGTTGTTTAAAGTATGGACCCTCGAAGGGATGTTCTTTCCCCTTTGCTAATTCTGTGGTCTTTCTCAGTGGAGTCTTCAAATTGTTATCACTTGAATAAACACAGCCTAACACAGAGAAATTCTTCAACACATGGTGCATAACACAGGCCAAGATATTCAGAAGTAGCCAGTGTCCTCAAAGCACTCTGCTTTTGTGTTATTGTCATGACACTCTGGAAATGAGGGTGATTTCCCAGCAAGCTTCTTATTTTTCAGGCAAAGCAGCTGCCTGTGAAACATTTTCATGGTGGGGCTGAAGTTTTCTCATGTTTATTTCCTGTTAATTTTCAAGCAGCAGATTTCACAACAGGAGAAATGTGCCAGTTAAAGCAGTGCTGGCAATTCTGAATTTACCCCATGTTTTTCTGCATAGCTTCTTGGGAACTGCTACTTTCTATTTCAATGCTTTTCTTTCCCTGTTAGTTAAGGGCAAGTAAAAATACTTGTACTGAGCAGAGACAATTTGTCACTTGGCACCCAAGGACAAAACTGTGCCTTGCTCTTGTATACTTGTTTTCTGCTTCTTGCCCCTGCATGCTGGAAGTGTGTAGAAAAAAGGAAGAAAAATGGGAACCATCAGGTGGGAGAGAAGCCAGGAGCTGCGTGACAGAGCCGTGCAATGCCCTTGTGTCCACAGGGCATGTCTGCTCTCTGTCATCAGAGGTGTCATGTGGGCACCTTCCACCATCTGAAATGCAAGATCTTGTGTATTAAAGCAAAAGTGATTTGAAAGTCATGTGTGGAGTAAAGCCAGTGTTTACTGAGTACTTGGTAATTCTTCACAGTAAGATACTTAGCAGTAAACCTTTATTAACATTTAATTGTCTAGATACATTTCTGGTGCTTGTATTAATTACAGGATACAGAACCTGGAAAGACCTTTTAGATTATGTCTTAGTTTGTGTTTCTGAAACTTGCAGGTCAAATCCTTTTGCACCAAAAGCTTTTTATACTGCATCTTGATAAATATTTTTTCTACTCAATTTCCTTTTTGTTTAACATAGATTAAAGATGCTGTTGCCTTATGTGAGCTCTTTAACTGGCTGGAAAAAGAGGTAGTGTATTATTTTTTTTAACTTGGAGATTTCATTGATATATAAAATTCTTCATTAAACATAACCTTTTTTTAATGTTCTTTATAGTGCCTTTGCTAAGTGAGGAAACAGTTGGGATTTTATCTGGGTTTTGGGGGCATTTCAGTAATCCATCCAAAGCTGAATGCTTTTTTTGAAAACATATTCCCATTCATCTTGCACAGACCAAAGCCAGAGCAAGTGAGAAATTACCACAACAGGTTTCATGTAGTGTTAATACTGTTTTGTGGTGGTTTGGTAGTATAAATTCTGAAATAAGCTCCATTTTGGAGCAATACTTTGGAATTATTCTCATGACAATCAGTGTTGTTTGGCAGCATGGGCAGATTTATGAATGAAGAGGTGCAGTCATGTCCATGTGCAGTGAAAATGGGGTAAAGACAAATCGCATGGTTTCTCTGGGTTAGAAGTACACAGTGAAGGCCTGATGACTTCCAAAAGGTGCCTTTTTACATATCTGAATACTTCATTAAGTCTGCCCCAGGGGTTATGAAACCTAGTTCTTGCTCCTATTGCCTGTTGTCCTGGAGAAGTTGTGTCACAGATTTTAATTTATCAAATGCCTCAAGAAAGTTTAACATCCTTTGCTTTTCCTGCAACTGCTTCCATTTCTGATGTAAAGGCATTCAAATACTTCTAATATTGGTCTGTTTGAGAGAACAGTTTAAGCTTAGTGTAACCTGTCTATGGAGAGATATTTCCTTGTAAGATGTTAATCTGCACATACCCCAGTGGCTGCTCCCTAGCCAGGGTTCAGCAATGCTGCTGTGAACAGTCTTGGCTCTTGCCTCCTGTGACCTGCTCTGCAGTGCTGGTTTGTGTTTGCCAGTACTGAGCAGTGAGGACAAAAAACCTGGAAAGATGCCACTTCAAGATTGGGTTTAGTAATGCATAGACAAGGCCCAGAGCTTAAGCACATAGCATTTTCTTTGCTTATTGGTGTACTAATTCAATCTACATCTTTGTCCACTAGGTTCCAAAGGGGACAGTCACAGAAATAATTGCTGCAGACAAAGCAGAGGAGTTTCGCAGGTAAAAAGTAAATCCCCTGTGAGGATGTTTTCTGGGTTGCTTTGTGATTCTTTGGTTTTTATTTTGTTTTATTCTTTAGAAATCCAGCTTACAGATAGATTTTACATGAGGACAAATCATTACTACAGTATTTCTTTGAAGACTTGAAAGAGCTGGGGTACAACTGGGTCTCTTGGGAGGTACAATTCCCAGCCCACTGGATCCTGTCTGCTTTCCTTTTGAGATAGCAATGAGGAGTTCTGCATTAGAACATTTAAATATGAGAGACAGTGACTTTCTTACCACAGAGGAATTGATACAAGAGTTAGATTTACTCCTCTTTTGATGGAGAATGAGTACCATTTGTGTTGAGAGTACTTCCATGTCTGCATCAACAGGACCTCTAAAAATGCCTTAGAGTTAACAAGTAACTAAGACATAGTTCAGGGCATGTCTTCTTTGGTTGCTCTGGGTGTTGAGGTCTCTGCTTGTAAGGAAAGGGTAGAGATGGAAAGCAGGTTTCTACGTAGTTGGGAGGATAGGCCTTTGATCTGTACAGTTCTCCTACCCAAGTGTGTGTGCCCAGATGGCTTCCTAGGCTAAGGGGAAGACTGAGGTTCTGGAAAATTGAGAAAATTGGTGCCTGGCATGCTCCTCTTGCTTGTGCTGTAGTGATCACAGTTTTTTTCTTTCAGCCAACAGAAAGACTTTGTTGAATTGAGTTTTGCTACCATATCAAGCACAGGTCCAAATGGAGCCATCATTCACTACAAGTAAGAGAAACAGCTTCTCCTTTCATCCTTCAGCAAACATGAGTGGTAATGACTGGTATAGCTTCTTTGTGGAGTCATGACAGAGGACTTCAGGGAGATGTAGTCACTGTTGATTGCTATCTTGCTTTATTCCACCAGACCTTCCACACTCACCACGTAAGGATCTCTCTGTGCTGCAAGCATACATGTATTATGATGCTGACCTGCTCAGGGGCCATTAGAAAAGGGCTGATTTTGGGGTAGAAATCTGGGAAGGATGAGTAAAGTAAAGTAAAGTAAAGTAAAGTGCAAACTGTTCTGAAATATGTCCAGAAACAGATGTTGGGGGTTTTGCTGGAAGCAACAAAGCTATTCTCTGTACTGTGATGCTATTTACTGCAGACAAATGCACTCTTCAGTGTGATTCCTGGGTCAGCATGTGTGGGATTTCCATCACTGCCACAAGAAATCAGAGCCAACACATCCAAGCTTGTACTTAATATGGTTTCTGGACTGCAGAAAGGGCTGAAGACCTTAAAACTGTGGAACAAAATCTTTGTGTTTAATTGAATAGGCCAGTTCCTGAGACCAACAGAACGCTGTCTGTGAACGAGATCTATCTCCTGGACTCAGGAGCACAGTACAAGTGAGTGGGATGAATGGTGCTGGTGTTTTCTGCTCCCAGTGACCACCTGTGGGGTCAGCTCACAGTTGCTGTGCCAGTGATGGCAATGTGCAATTTTGAGCCAGTGCCATTTCACATAGAGCCTGCTTGTTCTGTCCCCTCTGAGGCAGTTTGTGGGATTCTGTTTGTGGGCTAAGTGATCTGTGACAGGACACCCTGAGCTAGGCTCAGGACAGCAGGCTAGGGCTGCTCACAAGCCTTGTCTCATAGGGTTGGGGGGAAGATCTAAAAGTACAGTTTCCATCTGAGTCCCATTACCAGTGTGATGGTAGCTGTGCTCTAGCTGGTGGTGCATGTTTCTGTCTGTTGCAGCTCTGCTCACCTGGTGCATCGGTGTTAGAGCTGCAGGGAACAGGGAGCAGGCCTGACTGCCCCCATTTAGCCTTGGGCTTCCTGCACAGCAGCCTGCACAGCTGAGGGAGGCACCTACCCTGCCAGGATCTGCCCTTGGACAGATTTGACTGATACTGAGGTCAGAACAAAGCGGGGCAAAGGAGAAGCACAGCACTGCCCTGTGGTTTTCACTGCCTTTCCAGAGAGGGATGCAGAGGCAGGGCTTCTTATCTCAGTGGCCACTTGCGTCTCAGGTGTCTTTCTGGGAGGGCATCATGTCTGTTGACTCACTTGGTGCTGTTCTGAAAGTACCACTCAGTGGCCTCAGTCTCTGCAGCTGTTTACTGTGGAACTCTGACTCCATGGAAAAGGAACGAAGTGATGTTTTTAACCAGTGTAAATAAAGGAGAAGTAGCTTGTTAAGAAAAATTCAGAACAGGCCTGGCTGCTCCTTTGAGATGAGCTTTGTCTTTAGAGCTGTGCATTTTTGTTATGTCAGGAAGAGCTTTGGAAAAGAATCATACAGACATCCTTTGATAAGACTTGTACAAGAAGATCTTTTTTTTTACTCCCCTCTGATGGCCTAATTAGCAATTTCCTTAGTGCCACTATGAAAAGCAGCCCTTTGAATACAATATAAACTGGACATCAATGGCACTTAACCCAGAATTGTGACAGGGATGCTCTGCTTGTCCCTGCTGAGAAGTTAAACCGTGAGCTCTTTGTGACCATGGTCTATGTGCTGGGGAAATGCGTAGGCACAGGAGCGAGCATTTCAAAGGGAACTCATTATTTCAAGAGCCACCGAGTTTTTGGCAGCAGACTCAAAATTATATTTGTAGACGGAACTACTTAGAGCCACTTTCTGATGTCTCAGACTAACCCCTATTCAAATGCCAGATAACTTCTAGAAATCCTAGCATAAGACATCCTGAGGATGAAAGGGACACTACACTCCCTTACACTTCCTTTTCCTGAGCTCGTAGCTGTCATTTGTGCATAAATATATATTTTTAAGCTGTTAATCAATCATCTTCCATACAAACAGACTGAATTTGGCCTTCCCTGTTCTGTTGTCAATGGGCAAGTACCAATTGCTAAACCTCAAATTAACATAATTTTTATTACCAGTTTAGATTCTACTTTGCGAAGAGCTTTGGGATATTTATAGATGAAAGAAAACACATTGAATTGTAAATCATTATTGCTATATATGGGACAAGTGTGTTCAGGAGCTTTTGAGATGAGGAATGGTTACATCATCAGTCTTGTTTAGCACAGAGCAGATGACTTTACCCAAATATGATTTTTTGTTGGTTGCTACAGTGTGACTGAGTTTTCTCTGCATTCTCACTGATTTTTCTTTTTCACCCCTCTCTATGCTTCCTGCATCTTTGTTTGCCTCTGAAGAGATGGTACAACAGATGTGACCAGGACAATGCATTTTGGCACTCCCTCAGCCTATGAAAAGGTAAGTTGGCATCTCAGCATGGTTTGTGATCTGACCGTTATTATTAGAGATACTTTGATTAGTAATGTGCCCCATTGCTATGCAGTCAAAGTGCTCTAGTATAATTTGTTTAATAATACATACCAACATTTTGATAGCCTGATTAGGAGGCTGTCAGACTTCAGACTTCCAAAATATAAACTGTTTTATAGAGTGACATCTTTCTGTCTTAAAATGCACACCTCTCGTTTGCAAAGTGACATATCTCTGAGAAATAATAAAATCAGTGAGCTGAGGATAAGTATTGCTGGTTTGTCCAACATGGGAGTCGGGGGAGGTAATTTAGTGTAAAGCTCAGTGTCTAATCCCAGGCTGCAGTAGTGGTTTGTGCCTAGGGTATCATACCAAAAACAGTCTCAGACTTTTCTGAGAAGGTCCATGTTGGAAATTCAGCAGTATAATTTTGCTAGTTTTAAATTGCTTTTTAAATTAAAACTAATTTCATCATTATAGTTCATTCAGTGATGAAAATATGCTTTGAGGTATGCTTGGGAAATAAAACCACAGCCACAAAGAAAATCACTCATATAGGTCAGGTGAATTCTGCTGCTGAAATTGCAGTCTGAGTTTGTGACACACACTCCATAAGATCTTCAAAGTAATTTAAATTGTTTCTGCTCATGGTTTGCTTTGGCATTGCCAGACATAGGAGAGCATAAGCAAGTCTTTCCAGATCCTCTGTAAATTGGTACAAGATACAGACTTGCTTTCTATTCCCAGGAAAGACAGTTTTGCCTCTCCCTGTTTACCTATGTCACACATTTCTTTGACAGGAATGCTTCACCTATGTTCTGAAGGGACATATAGCTGTGAGTGCAGCCATCTTCCCGAATGGAACCAAAGGTAAGTTGGTGAGTTGGAGTGTTTTGACTACTGCAGTGACCTCTGAAAAATCATTTAGTAGTCTGAAAGCAATGTCATGGTTGACAGGTCCGTATGTGTTAGGCAGATGTCTGTGCCTGTTTCCATCACAGTGTTTTGGATTCTAGGTTACTGATGCCTTCTCTAGCACCAACCAATGCTGAAAATTATGAGGAGGGAAGTCTGAAGGGTGTTCAAAATGCTCTGGTTCTAGAGTGACAGGGACTTTCATCAGTCAGTGGCACTCTTAACACGTCTGTGGCCTTTCTGTGCTTGGAGGTTGTCTTTATGCATAAAGACTCACATGGCCCTGGTAAAGCAAAAGTCACTTTCCAGATTCAAAAGGACTGATTAATTCTCTCTGAGTTAACATGGAATTTCTTTTATTGGTGAGAAGCATAAGAAAATTACACAGAAAAGAGCCATTTTGATTTTGTGCAGAAACTGTGACATAACATCCACCCTTGGGGAACTATTTTATCCATGATCAAACACGTTATACAAAGATGCCTCTTTTTAGAGTTTTCTCCAGTTTGCATTCTTGGATAGGTGAGGAAAAAGCAGCTGCACAGTGGTATGAGAAACCCCAACTGAAATTGGAGGGTGTCTGAACTTGGACATATTGGCTTGGTGTTTCCATGCAGGCAACAGAAATTCCCTGCATTCTGATTGAAACAATCTGAAATTACAATCCAGGCAAGAATTCTGGCTGATTAGTTCACCAAATACAATTGGTAAATCATCTACTTTGAGTTCACTCAGTCGCCTTTAAGAAAGATACTGACTACTCTGTGGGACACTGAACCACTAGATTCTGTCCTGGAAACCCCAGTAGAGCAAGTAGCAGTCTTCCAACAGCTTCTGAGGAGCTGTTGGAACAGGAGAGAGAGGGGGTCTCTGCAATTGAGAAAGGGCTTGAGTGTCAGACTTGCCATATCTGCCCTGTAACTTCTAACATTCTACTGACTTGCTTGCTCTGGTTGGTGGTTGAAGTTTTTTGAGGGATGGTTATGGGTTGGTTGTTTTGTTTGTTTGTGGTTTTTTTTCTGCATGTTTTCCAGGTTTGAGCCTTCAGTGTGATTATCAGCATCTCTGAGAGACTCTGACTTGATCACACTCTCTCTCCCATGTCTGGCTCTTCCCCTTGGCTTGCAGGTCACCTTCTAGATTCCTTTGCCCGTTCTGCCTTGTGGGACTGTGGTTTGGACTACCTGCATGGGACAGGACATGGAGTTGGCTCTTTCCTGAATGTACACGAGGGTCCCTGCGGCATTAGCTACAAGACCTTTGCAGACGAGCCCTTGGAGGCTGGCATGATCGTCTCTGATGGTACTTTGGTGATTCTCTTGGCTTACTGGGAGGGTCACAACAAACTCTTTAAGATTCAGAAGAGAATAAATCTGACAATGAAGTAACTGAAAGGTGGGGTCATAAGTTCTGGTCCAGTGTCTGCAGTTTGTTATTTTGTCTTTAAGACGTCTAGGTAAAGACCCCTCATTTTAACTCTTTCACCTTCCATAAAGCGTCTTTGCAGTTGGGTGCTGCAGGCCTGCTTCCTGCTCTCTACAGTGCAAACCCCAGCAGAGCTGTGCTGCTGACCAGCCCAGCTGTGGAATGTTGTCTCCCATTCTGCAGTGGAAGAGCTGGCTACAGTACAAGGTGGACACCGAGGTTTCAGGAGCTAATCCTGCCTTTGCTATGGGCTATTTGAAGCAGCTGTTAAATCTTTATATGCCTTATTCTTCTGGTAGTAAATTAACAATCTGCTGGGGTTTGCCGAGAGACATTTCTTCAGGGCTGCAAAGTCCTTTCAGAGACTCAGGGGAGCACTCTTCAAGCATTCCAGGGAAGGGTTTTCCCACCTGCCTTTCATAAAGACATGAGTATTTTCAGAGTTTCTGGTGTTTGAAACACATGCACTGTGTGCTCTCTCTTGACTTGCAAGGAGATTCTGTGAGCTTGAGGGCTGCCTGTCTTATTTCTCCTTGCTGAGAACTTCTGCTGTCACCTTGCTTGGGGCTTCTGTGCAGATTAAGTAGACTCAGAAATTTGTTTGCCTCTGTGGATGCCTGATGTCAAGATTGTTTAGTGACTTCTGTGGACTAAAGTCATGGAGGGGAAGTTTGGCCACAGGGAGTGAGTATCTGCAGAATGCAGCTCTGAGGGTTAGTTAATGACTGTCTGTCTCGGCAGAGCCTGGCTATTATGAAGATGGGTCCTTCGGGATCCGAATAGAAAATGTCGTCCTCGTGATCCCTGCCGAAACCAAGGTGACTGACCTGCTCAAGAGCACCTTTCTCCATGACTCACTGATTGTAAAACTTAAAGTACTGGAACTTGAGGTGGGACCATGCTGCAGACAGTTGGAATCCTACTCAAGACTTCTGGTCTCCAGAACCCCACTTTGGTGAAGACTGATTCTAAGTCTCCCTTGCTAGTGGGGGCACAGAAGACAGTTCTGCTTCTGCAGTTTCCATAGATTGAAATGTATATGTGAGAGTTGTTTTAAAATGTTTTCTGTCTGGATGTCAAAGAACAGAAATATCTTTATTCAGCCCCTTGAAGTCATTCCTGTAGAGTTGATTGATCCTCTCAACTTGGGATTTTGTTCTCTGAGAGTCCTCTGCGTCAATAGAAGCAAAACTGCAGACAGGTTTTGACATTATCATTTTCAGTCTGGCTGGGTTGTGATTTTAGAAATGCCAAAGTGAAAATGACCATATAGTCATCAAGCTGAGTCCTGTCCAATTGTGACCTGGGACAAAGCCTTTAAAAAGTCACTATTTAAATTAATAACTAAGGTTTATATTGAGATCTTTGCTTGAGCTCTATGAAAAATGTTGTTGTAAGTTGCTGTCCTCTCATCTGAAAGTTACATGACTTGTTTTGTAGTAATGACATGAACTGAGGAGTTAAGTGTGATTTGGGTAGAGCTGTTTCTAAAAATTTATGACCCCATTTGTATTTCTCATGCAGTACAGTTTCAAAAACAGAGGGAGCCTGACTTTTGAACCTTTAACCCTGGTTCCAATCCAGACGAAAATGATTGATATTAATTTGCTGACCCAAAAAGAGGTAAGTAGAACAGTAGGTTTGCATTGCCTTCTTTGCACTAGAATCAGCTTGTTCTGTTCAGTTCACAAGAACCACTGGCCTCTGGTCCATTTCATAGATCCAGAGCATGATCCTGAGAAATCTAACTTTATTTTTAGCTCGATCCGGCTTTGAGTGGGAGAGTGGACTAGATCTGTTCTCCAGAGTTCCTCCCAATCTTAATTTTTGCTATGATTAAGGTAGTGAGGACCCCTCCAATTATGTTGTTTTGGTAGTTCATTTGATAGGGTACTTGTTACTGTCATCTCTTTTCCTACTCCTGCTTTCATTTGCTTCTGTGAGGCTCTCGTTCTGTCTCCCCAGTGGCCTACACTGATGACTGTCCCTTGTCTCTGCCTACTCGTGACCAGTCCCATCCAGACACACCACATTCTGTATTACATATGGACACTGAGCAGACATCAGTGATACCCACTCACCAGCATTTATTTCTTAAATAGCTTCATACTCTGAACGTTCTGTTTAGGTCTCCCACTACCTTCACCATGACATGTTTCATCCTGTTTTTCTACCATACTTTGTTTTCCCTCAACCCATCCTTCTTTTCTAAATTATAATCCTATTTGCATTTCCTTTTCCTGAAGAGAACTGAGGAGTACCAAGATTTGCCATGAGGTTACATGTTCAGATCAGCTGGGCAGCTTGTGTCTGAGGACTGCACTCTTCAGTTACAAATTTGCAAACTATTTACTAGACTGTTCCGAGGTGGCTGTTCTTGACTTGCTGGAGGCAGCAATTTGTGAAGAGTTTAACTACTTGTCAGTTGAACTGAACCTTGGCTCCTCCAAAAACCTGGGACAAATTGCTTCAGTTCCTCCCCTCATCAAATGTACAGTATGTGACTGCATATTATAGAGGTCTGTCTCTTTGGGGCAGGATCCCATCCCAGCCTAACATCTCAGTCCCAAGGAGCACAAAGGCCTACAAATATCTTTGGCTGTACAGGACTTGTAAAGGCACCAGTTCTTCTGTGTTTATATTGAATGTCTTACCCCTCCCTTTCTCTAGTGTAACTGGGTGAACGACTACCACCAGAAGTGCAGGGAAGTAATTGGAGCAGAACTGGAGAGGCAAGGCCGGCATGAAGCTCTTCAGTGGCTCATTCGGGAGACAGAGCCTCTCATCAGAGTTCAGTAGCACCACAGTTGTCTGTGGTGTGTCCAACAGGACCTCTTGGTGTCACAATATTCTGTCTTCTCAGCCCTGACACCACTGGGAGAGTGTTCTACAATAAACCTTTGGCTATCAGGAGGGGATTTCATGCAGTGTTTTTCTCCCAACAACATGTGCGGGTAATGTGGGGGTAAGAAGGGTTGCTGTCTCAACAGGTTTTGTTGATTTTTTTTTTTTGTGGAGGAGGGGTTGAGAATAGAAATCAAACAAAATAAAGAAGCATGTTGCCTTTGAAACAGGGGTCTTACTGAAATAATGGTTCTAAGAGGCAATACTGGAATATTTTATACTGTCTTGTTTTTTCACTGTGAAAACTCAGTATTTTTGCATACTTGGGTTCCAGTTGCTAAGATGCTACCCACACAGCAGGACTGATTACTCAATAAAAGATTCCAACCCGCAGTTGGCTCAATCTGCCTTCTCTTGCAGTCAGCG
>VYZU01010281.1:0-18013 GCA_013401355.1 Ceyx cyanopectus
GGATCAAAGGTAGAATGGACAGAATCCTTTTCAGATTCCAGCCATTGGAGAAGAACCCATGCAGAAGCTTGACCATCATAATCCTTCAGCTTTATGATTAATATGATGTATATAGTATGGAATCTGCTTCTCTCTTCAGCATTTTACTTTCTGCCCCCCCAGTCCAGTACACAAGATCCAGCAGTTATCTTGGTCTGCACACCAGTCCTTGGCAGTAACTCTGAACATCGTTATCACTTATAGAATCAAACACTGGAAAAACAAGGTAATTTCAGAAAGTGCAGTTAGTTAGAAGAGACTAAGCTGAAAAATAAAATCACCAAAAAGTAAAATAACTGAGAAGAAACAGTATTCTAATTCAAACCAGAATATCTTGATTCTACTTTGAACTGTTCTAAATATACTATTTGGGAGCCCAGATTACTCTTCAGATGTGTGCCATCTGAACAAGTGACACCAGATTATTTATTTTTTTTCTCTTGTAACAGGTGTTTTGTTTGTTTGTTAGTTTGCCTGTTTTTGTGGGGTTATTTTTAAAATGCAATATCACATCTATGAGGTATGGCTAAACCTCAAGTTCAAATGGGATAAAATAGAAAAGTTGAAAGGCTTATTCAGATGTAGGGAGTCTGCAATAAAAAAACAGATATTTCTTGGTTAGAGATTTTTTAATTCTTTCCTTAGAAGCTGAAAACTGGAAGTTTCACTTGATCTTAGTAAATAATTTATATACTTTGTACCTTTTTGTCCTGAAATTAGGGTAAGGTTTTCAAGGAGAAGTTTTTATAAACATAGATTTTTATATCAGCCCAAATCTGAAAGCTTACTCGGGGACACAAATGTATCTTGTTTCTCTGTGCTAAATTCCTCAAATGGTACCTGCACAGTGGTCAGTGCTAGTCTCAGGAACGATTATCTTTATTACGATTTTGTGTTAACTTATGATTGGGGGGTAGAATGTCTAAATCTTGTTAAATACGACACTATTTTCCTCCTTGTAAACACCTTGTTTAATAGCTTAGATAAATGAAGATTTCCTCTGTAGGTTCAGTCACATTGATCTAAAATAAGCTCAGGATGGAACCTTGGGAAGTTTTATATTATCATTAACTTTGACTCCCTAAATGCCTTTCCCTGGTTCATCACTCTACTTGACTTTTCCAAATTATCTGTTTGGGAAATTACTTAATTGCCCATGTCCCAAGAGTTCTCACAGAACCATTTAATTAGTCTGTAAGGTGCTCTTGAAACTAGCCATTTATTTAATTTTATTTATATTTTGTCTGATTAATGAGTGTTCCAGGTGAAAACTCTGTTCAAAGTCATTGGATATTTTTTTCTTAGTTCTTTATCTTTTTTTTCTCTTTTTTTTTTTTTTCTTCCAGCAGGCTGGATGAAAAGGGAGACAGTAACTAAAGAGCTCAGACTTTGGATGTTGTACCTTTCAGTACTTGTCAGTGCCTGCTTTAACTCCCCAGACAGCCATTCACTTGACTAAGTGACAGAAAAGGTCTGTTTCCCAGTTCCAGAGCTAGATGATGATGATGGCAATTTCATTACATTTTATCCATTAGTTTCAACTTATACTTTTAATTAAAATGTAAGGGAATGACAGATCCCCCATGCTCACTCTATGTCTTTAATGAAAGTTCAACATCCCAAGTGGGACCTGAACTCATATTATCACAGAGCAAAAGTTCAAAGCACTAAAATGGGAAACATTAATGTATCAAGCAAGTAAGATAGCACTTACCAAGATCAATTTTCCACTTAGGCAGCCTTTGACCAATTATGCTAACTCCCACTGAATCTATGCCCACTAATGGATCAAAACTGAGAGGCTAGGAATTCTAAAACCATCAATTCCCAGAGCTCATTAATATTACAATTGCACCCACTAGTGTTGCTATGACAGGAAGCTCTTTGTTTTAACAAAGTAGTGTTTGGGCTTTCTTCTTTTTGTAGGGGTAGGATTTTTGACCCAATAAGAAAGTCTACCATCTTATTAATTTAAATTGTCTTGCAGATTGTCAGATTATTATGTTTTTAATAAATTTGCATGAGTGTTCAAAAATAAGAGTTATCTAAGCAATGATAAAATCAAAGGCAAGGAAGTGTGCTATTCAGTACTGAAAATACTTTCTCCTTGGCTTTATCCTGTTTCATTACCACTGTAAGTCCACTATGAAGGATATCACCATCATTCAGTCATTAATTTATCTTTCTATTTCCATCCAGATGAACAAAATTTTCAGAACATATGAAAGCACAATATTGCTTCAGCTTGGTTTTTTTTTAAACTTATATTAACTTTCAGTGAATGGCATAAGCACAGTGTAAAAAAAAAAATAAATTGTTAAGGTATTAAAAAATAATTACTTTGAAAGACCCGTTTCAAATTTTCTTCTCTTTCTTGCTTTTCATTTCTTGTTTTTAAGAGGCAGGTATGACATATATTCTCTCAGTTAAACCACTGGAAAGTCCTCAGCCTTAAAATTCCTGCACTGTTGCAATTAAATAAGAACTATATAAATATTTCAGTAGAGATACAACAGCATCAGCAGCAGATTTCTAGATAAGGATGTAAATCTTGTTTCTGCAACTTGAGGTGTTTACTGCTGACTGCAGTGATAGTATCTAACAATACTGCAATGGTGAGACCAGTGTATTACAAGAACACCTTACAGATTTTGGTATTACCTGGAAGTTGAACTGACCCTGTGTCTGTGTTGCAGAGTATATAAAGGCAGTAATAGTAAATAAATTTCTGATAAAGTGTTTTCATAGGTTTGGTTAAAAATATATATATTTTTTAATACTTTCTTAACTTTGTGACAAAAGTTGGGTGAAAAATCAGTGACTCTAGGCAGAAATCTAGACATGAGATGTATCTAGTTTTGCAATAGTTTTATATTTCTACCCTGTGAAATGTACAAAACCACTAACTGCAAAATAGTCACCTTTCAAAAACTGGGTACTGAAGTTACATCTGCAACAAAGCTTGTATTTGTATATTAAAATTCCATCTCCACATTATTACACATTATGAAATGCATTCCTTTGCCATGGAAAAAGGGAAGAGCTTAAAATAAACCAATCTCGTAATAAACTCTCTGAGCAGACCTGCACTGGTCATAGTGTCTTTGGAAATAATTATATGGATTATATAGCAAATGTCAGAAAACCACACTACTGTTACTGAGACCTGCATAGATGTACAGGGGACATAGTATAATATAATTATTCTAACTTTATACCTTGATAAGTATAAAGTTTATGTGCTGTAAATGACTGATAAAATAATAGAATAAAAAAACAAAATAATAGAAGCAAGAATTTTATCTGAATGCATTACAATTGAATGTCTATATAATAATTCATAATATTCGGAGGTTAAGAGAGACTAACATCTTTCTGTTGTTAAGGTTGAGTTGGTTTCTCATTATAAGCCAAATTCTAACAATCCCACAAGCATAATAAGTTGTAGGGCAAACTGATAACAATCAATATATTTAAGTTGCGTAATACATTTCATTATGAGGCATTCCACTGACTTTTTTTCCCTCAGACAAGCACTAAGACCATAATCAAAAAGCTGTCACATGGATATTTTTTTATTTTATTACAGGGGGTCCCTGCCTCATTTAGTGAATTGAGATATAGAATTAATTTCACAAAGGCAATCATTCATAGTTGTAGAGTTTTGCAGCCTTAACAATATTTTGGTAACCTTGCTTATTTTCTCCTTAACTAACATTTAATACACCCCATTCTAGTTCCTATTAACTCTTTGTATAAAAACTTTTACAATTTCTTTTAACTTTTAAATTCAAAAGGTTGCCTTTTTCATGACATTCTCCACTTTTTTTCTGATACTTTTTATTGTGCTTTTCTTACCATTTGTTATTTTTTTCAAAACCATGTAATAAAAAAATATCAAAGGAAATATAAGTCACATAAAGTGAAAAATCACACTGAATCTCCTGATGTTTTTGACCATATGTGGCATTAGATTCTTTGCAGTTGGTACTTATTTGACTATTGATAAATATCAGAGTTCTATCTAAATCTCTATATACCTGAAATTTGATGTTCACTGATGGTGATGGAATTCACAGGCACAATACACTCAAATTTATGGGTAAAATATGCTCAAAATAAGTCAGGATGAATTCTATATCATATCATTATTGATGGCAGTTAGTTTGTGCTCTTCACATACCAAGCAGAAGCTTATAACTGTATCCTTTATCCAATTAGAAAATGCAATAGTCCATACCTGAAAGACAAATCTTTTTGTCAAAAATCATTGTCTTGAAGTTTGATTAAGTAAATTCATATGGAGGTTCTTAATGTCAGTGCTTCCTTTACCACATATACCTAATGAATATAAGACAATTATAACAAAATATATTCTATCAGTCTCGGGAACCAACCTTAGAAGAAATATTTCATCTGTAGTCAATGGAAACCAAAGAAAATTAATGCAATTTAAGCCATTGAAAACATCTTAAAAAAAAATCCAAAACAAACTAAACAGGCTATAAAATCACCCTTATTTTATTAATTGACAACTGAACCTGGGAAAGTCAATATAAAGGCAATAAGCCAAAGATGAAAATTTAAATATCTGTCATCTGTAAATATTCTGTCATAACTGCAGATTCTTCTAATGGTCTTTTCTCATACACCCTGCTGTTAACTTCAGATATGTGACTGTCAGTAGTTAGAATAATGTCAAATTAAGCTCAGCAATGGTAAGATACTGTATTGTGATAAGAATGCCGTTTGGGTCAAAATTAAAAATTCATGTCTGTAGCCTGTTAGTCATGGCTATGTGTGAGTCAGGAAACCTTTATTTTCCTTGAAAATAATGTCAAAAACATGATACGAAAACTCATCCAATACATCGTTTTTTATTTGCCAGCCCCTATGATGCATTAAGACCTGAATCCTGACCAGTATGTGTCCAAATATGAAATAGTCCAGCTAGAAAATTGTCTTAGGGAAGCAAGCAATCTCATGGTTTATGGAGCCTGAAGTGCCTAGGAATTTCATCTTGTATACCTACAGAGATTTTCAGTGTAGGTGCTGAAGTCCAAATGAACTCTCCTCAGCCATCTATACAGGGAAAAATAATTGCTGCAGAGCACCATTTGTCTGACCTATTTTAGATGTCCAGAGAGAGGTGAACCAAGATCACAAATTGTCCATTTTTCTTCAGTGACTGTAAAGGAACTCCTGGGTGGATAGCTTGGATGTCAGAACTGCTACATTAAATGCCTGAATTAGGTAAGATGACTATTATCCCAGTCTTCCTAAATTTTGCAACAAGTGGAGTAAATATTCATTGCATTAGTGTAAATTAAGTAAATAAAAAGTGCTTAGCAAAAATCTGGATTTCAACAGAATTAATTATTTTTTTTCTTGTAAGGAAAGTTTTCCATAACTATGTATTACTATAAGCATATTATGAAAAGCTATTAGAATTTGGAGAAATATTAAAAATATTTACCATTTAGGTGGCAATTATGTTTCCAATAAAATTATTTGCACATTTCCGGCACTGTTGAAAGAGAAAGTCCAAAAGAGATCAGTCTAGTAGCCCTTTACTGATAACACAGTACTTTAGCAATCTTCCCAGTGTCTTCCCTTTTCATTTATGTAATGCCGGCCTCTACTGTCTTTCTACAATTTTCTCACTACATTTAGTTGCTCCTGTTTTTCACATGGTGTTTAAGACCCTCCTGGATCTGTTTTGGGTGATGGTCTAGGTGATCCTGCTCAGGCAGGGGGGTTGGACTAGATGATCTTGTAGGTCCCTTCCAACCCCTAATATCTGTGAATCTGTGTGAATCACACTCTGATTTTCCATCCATTTGCCAAACACATCTGAAAATTTTTCTTCTTCACCGGCTATCTCTTGCCCTTTTGCTGTCTCTTTTCAATTTCTATTACTTGGATCTCTAAAGGTATATAATACAACTTTAGAAAGCCTTTTCAGTTCATAATTTTTCTGAAAAAAATATTCTACAACATGAAACATAATGACAGTACTATAAAATATTGCCTTTAATAAAAATTTATATGTAGTTCTGGGTTTCTGGATTTTTCCAAGACTGACAGAACATTATCAGGTTCAAGTTGTTAATTGATTAGTTTTCTCATAGCAATAGAAAAATTATCCAGATGAGACAGTCAATCTCAGTTTTCTAGTGATGTTTTATAATTTAACATTTAATACCGTTTAAGAGATGAAGGATTTTGTTTTTCCTTAAGCAAAGGTAAGCAGTTTCTCTTGAAAATGTTGAATACAAGGATGGTAAGGTCAGCCAAAATTATTAGCTACAGAAGAGATTGTCATGTGCCTTTGTCAGGTAGTTGTTGTGCTAAACTAACATTCAAGGGAAAAGACAAACTGTAGCACTGTGAAAGCTTCACTGAATTTTTGAGATGCAGTCTACAGACAACCTAAAGTAAGAGACTTCTCCTGCTTGTCTCGATCGTTTATCTGTAGATTTAAATTCCATATAGTAAGCATTCTTAGGTCAATTTAGGCTGATGTATATACACTATGTGAATTAATTCCCTTGAAGGGTTCCATGCCTGGTAGACAGAAGTCACACATGTAAAACTGACCCAAGATGCTCAGACCCCACAGTGCACCATAGCAATAAGTGGATGAAATAACAGAGGAATGGGGTATCTGAGTGTAGGCAGCACTTTGAGAATCATATTATATTGATGCTAGAAGCAAACTAACTCACCTAGACCTGTGTCAGGTCTCCATACAAGCATTTCCATTTCAGACATCTTTGAAGGACTTCACAGAAAGTCTGAGGGGCCAATGAAACACTGAGGAACTTTGAAGGAAGAAACCACAGCTGTGTGCCATGCCAATTGCGTTAGATGGGCATATACCAGGAGAGCAAAAAACATGGTATCTCCTAAAAAAATGCAGGAGATGCATGGAATGTAATAAAATATTTTCTGTCCATATAGCTCATATATTAGGAAATCAAATACTATAATCAAAGTACAGCTAAAGGTAAAATGATATTATTTTACACATTATCTCTGTGTTAGATTATTGCTTTCAGTCAGTATTTAAAGAATATAACTGATCTAAGTTTAAGGTGATTGGCAGTGCTTTGCCATACTCTACCTCAGCAAATGTATTACACCGTTGTGTCCTTGTTAGAAAAAAAAAAAAAAAAAAAACTGATGAGTGGGAATGAAAAAAGAATATGTTTTGTTGGGTTTTTTTTCCCTTATAAAGTTCTGGCCAAAACATATTTATCATTTCTGTTCCAATGTTCATTACATTTATTCTCAATATTTTCTAACAAATGAAATCTTATAATGAAAAGAAAGCAAAGTACAAGACTTGGGAAGCAAAAGTTACACAACCTTAGTGCAGGTTTCAGTGATATCTCCCCCTTGTTGATTCTTTGTTATTTAGTAGGTAAAGCTTACTCAACTTTGAGTAGAAGCATTCAAAAGGCTACATCTCTAAAACTACATGGTTTAATGAAATTTAAAGAAAATATTTTTCAGATGTCTTCATAACTGTTGATCTCACTTTGAAATCAGCAAGATGGCTTAAAACACTTTAAAGATGAATTGATAGTCATGTAAACATGCAGACATAAACAAGCACACATAGTCACGTACATATCCATCCCATTACAATTACAGGCTAAAATTGCATAATATGAAACATAATAAAATGTAAAAGTAAACTGCTGATTTAAGCATGATCTGGCGAAGAACAGTTTATTAACAACTTATAATCAGAAATGTGTACAATAATGTTTTTAATTTTTTTTATTTCTTCTTTTTATTTTTATTATTTCAAGGATTAATGTTTATTATATTATAGAATCTTTCAAATAAAGATCTGTTGCCTTTATCTGTCAAAGAATAAAATGCACTTAAGAGACCTATACCTCCAGAGAAACAATTGGATTGAGCACTTAGATAGTATTTTAAAGCCTAATAGCAGGGTACTGCAAGGGACCAACATGACGGGAAAGTCATAATTAAATACTACAATATCAGGTAAGGGAGACAAGGTAAAATTTTGATTATGGGTGATTTTAGCCTCCCTAATAATTATGGAGAAAGCTCTGAGATATTGGCTGGTGGTATGTGAACTGATTGATATAACAAATTTTGATTCCTAAAGCAATATATCAAGGACCCTGCTAACAATAATTTATTTGGTGTTATTCAGTGTCCAATATATTAATAAATAGATATGAAAATATTCATTAATTTGACCTAGTGCAAAAAATATAAAATACAGGATATTTCCTGAAAACTACTACTGGACTTTGATCAGATCCTGAATAGAAAAATAAGATTTTAGGAAAGAATTAGATGGGAGGCTGTGCCAGAACAACTTGCTCCATAAAGCCAAAGACCTATCAATACTTCCTACTGTGCTTTCAATCCCAGTGTAAGAATCTTTACATAACCTAGATTTGAAAGTGCCTTTCACCTTCTGTTGCATCTGGAGCTTTTGATGGTCTTCTTCTTGAATGTTAAGATAAAATTTTCTTCCTCATTTGAACATACTCTAGAAATGAATCTGAGTCAGCACAGTGAAACAGCTGAGATTAGGATCACAGATTTGTTGGAAAGTACTTCAGGAAGTCCATGGCTCAATCCCCTACTAAAGAGAGTTAGCCTGGAGAAGAGAAGACTGAGGGGGGACCTCATCAATGTCTATAAATATGTTCAGGGTGAGTGTAGAGAGGATGAAGCCAGACTTTTCTCAATGTCATCCAATGACAGGACGAGAGGCAATGGGTGCAAGTTGGAGCACAAGAGGTTTAAGGTCAACACAAGGAAGAACTTTTTCTCAGTAAGGGTGACAGAGCTGTGGAACGGTCTGCCCAGGGAGGTTGTGGAGTCTCCTGCTCTGGAGACATTCCAACCCCACCTGGATCTGTTCCTGAGTGACTTGGTCTAGGTGATCCTGCTCAGGCAGGAGGATTGGACTAGATGATCTTCTAAGTCCCTTCCAACCCCTAATATCTGTGAATCTGTGAATAAATCAAGATATACAAGGCTGTGTCTGGTCATCCTGTGTATATTTCAAAGGATGGAGAATCCACAATCTTTTTGTTGCAGTGGTTGACATCCATCATAGTAAAAATGTCAGGAAATAGCCTTCCAGATGTCTCTCACTGGGGCTGTGCAGAAGGGAAAGGTCATCTCCCTCTACCTACTGCCAATGCTCCTTCTAGTACAGCACAGGAGGCTCTTGGCTACTTTCCCACAAGGGCTCATTGCTACCTCATGTGTAATTTGGTATCTGTGAGTACCACCAAGTCCACTTCTTCAAAGCTCTACCAGCCACTTGACTCTCAGTCTGTCCTGGTGTCTAGTGTTATTCCTCCCCAGTGGTAGGACTCAGCATTTCCTTTTGTTGACCTTCAGGAGATTCTTTTTTGCCTATTTCTTTAGCCTGTCTAGGTCCCTCTGAATGGTAGCACTCCTATCTTGTGTATAACTTCTCCTTCTAGCTTTGACTGATCAGCAGACATTCTGAGAGGGCAGTGTGTCCCTCAAGTCAAGACATAAATGAAAATATTAAATATTACTGACCCGGGTATTCACCTCTGGGTTTCACTCCTGGTGGCTGGACTACAATGGACTTTGCTTCATTAATCTCTTCCTTCTGAGCCTGTCAATTCATCCAGTTTTAACCAACTGATCATTTTTTAGGCTGTACACCATCAGTTTGTCCATAAAGATGTTGTACAAGACAAGGCAGTACACCTTGCTAAAGTGAAGAGAAACAATATCTATTGCTTTCCCCTCATGCCCTGAGCCAGCTTGTCCAGGCAGGATTTCTCATTCATGCACCAAATTAATAAAGTTGCACCTCAGCTCCTCACAAAAAGAAAGCAACTATAATTGAAATACAACTTAAAAAATTAATAATGAGAAAATATTATTTTCATCAATGACCAGGACAAAGGGATAGAGAGCACCCTCAGCAAGTTTACTGATGACACCAAACTGGGAGGAGTGGCTGACACAGCAGCAGGCTGTGCTGCCATCCAGAGAGACCTGGACAGGCTGGAGAGTAGGGCAGGGAGAAACTGAATGAAATTGAACAAGAGCAAGTGTAAGGTGATGCATCTGGGGAAGAACAACTCCATGGATCCGTGCAGGCTGGTGGCTGATCTATTGGATAGCAGCTCTGGAGAAAGAGACCTGGGGGTCCTGGTGGACAGGAGGATGACCATGAGCCAACGATGTGCCCTTGCGGCCAAGATGGCCAATGGCATCCTGGGATTCATTAGGAGAAGTGTGTCCAGCAGGTCAAGGGAGGGTCTCCTCCGCCTCTATTCTGCACTGGTGAGACCCCACCTCGAGTACTGTGTCCAGTTTTGAGCACCCCTGTTCAGGAAAGACAGAGATTTACTGTTGAGAGTCCAGCGCAGGGCTACCAGGATTATGAAGGAGTGGAGCCTCTCCCTTATGAGGAGAGGCTGATTGAGCTGGGGCTCTTTAGCCTGGAGAAGAGGAGACTGAGGTGGGATCTCATCAACGTCTATAAATATGTTCAGGGTGAGTGTAAAGAGGATGGAACCAGACTTTTCTCAATGTCATCCAATAACTGGACAAAAGGCAATGGGTGCAAGTTGGAGCACAAGAGGTTTAGGGTCAACACAAGGAAAAACTTTCACAGTGAGAGTGACAGAGCTGTGGAACGGTCTGCCCAGGGAGGTTGTGGAGTCTCCTTCTCTGGAAACATTCAAGAACTACCTAGATCTGTTCCTGTGTGACTTGGTCTAGGTGATCCTGCTGAGGCAGGGGGGTTGGACTAGATGATCCTCTGAGTCTCTTCCAACCCCTAACATTCTGTGATTCTGTGATAGTAATTTTACCTGTCATTTTGTTCCAACTGTAGTGGTACGTGCAGAGAAAGTAAGTGTCAAAGTTCCCATTATAATCAGTGGAGAAATATTCAGTTAACTCAAGAGATCAGGTTACATCATTATAAACTAAACATTCAAGTATCAATCTTTTGCTTAAATATAGGCCCTTGAATGTACTCTGGGTTATTCAAGGAATCTAATGACATACATGATGCAGAACATATGGGAAACTGCATTTCTAGATTTGCTGATGGAGGTCAGATGGGACATCCCAAGGCCTCTCACATGGTGCCATTGTCTGTGATAAGGCAACCAAATCAAGCCCTCGCAAGCAGGTCAGCTTTACCCCTCTCTGGACTCATTTACTGTTTTGAATATCACAGCACTCTTAAAATGTGGAACTAGGAATTAGGGATTTAGGAACTGCTTTATAGACACATGAGATGTTGGCTCTAGATGTCTCACTATTTAAAACAAATGTAGTTACATTCGGACTTGACCTGAAGGGACTGGAAGAAATACTGGTCATGCTGTTCTCAATATGGAAAGATTTTTTTCTGTCATGATTGAGTTTGAGGTGAAGTATTTACAACTCATGGATTTTTAAATTACATTCACATGGAGGTGAAGTATTTACACTGCCTTGAAAAGATGTTGAATAAAACTGGTAATGAATAGGTATCCTTCATGTGTCTATAGTCTATTGAACCCAAATAAATGAGTATTGTATTTTAAAATTCTGTGTTTTGTATCTGGAAACCTATTTCATCATTAAAAGATAGATGTAGTATTATTCCTGTCATGAATTACTCACAGCAAGTAAATTGCATTGTGTCTACTACTGTTGTTGAGTGGTTAGCAGCAACCTTTAGTTGTTAATATAATTAAAAATAAAATTACAATATATGTATCTTTATTAATTTATGGTAGAGTCTTTAGTCAAAAGCCTAAACACCAACTTCTGAACAATAGCCCCAAATTATAAAGCTATTAATGAGTAATGCTGATGATCCTGATCAATATTTTTGAATACCTTTTCTTCTTGAAGACCTTACTGTTTGTAGTGAAGATATCCCCAGAGTTCATCAAATGCACTGCAACAAAATAAAAAAATAAAAAAACTGCTGCTTTGTTGCACTTACACTGAAATATTTGTTTGCTTCTATAAAGATAAAACAGTGGGAAAATTATTTTCAATCTGATGTCTTATCACATCTAAAACCATATAATCTTCTGTACAGCCACTGGCTAATACATGGTTTAATGACAAGAAAAACATACATTCTGACTTTCTGTCTGTTAAGAAACGTAAGAAATTTTCTATACTGCTCCTATCTACAGTGGCCTTACCTTTCCATTACTGTCTAAAGAGATTCATACAAGGAGACTTAAGTGTCTAGTTGTATCTTAAGATACACAATCTATGGAAATAATTTCACTTGTTGTGCTTTGATTTTATTGATTGTATAAGAGAACTCTAATAGTAATTTTGTCTCTACATGGCCCCAAGATAGAGTCATACTGACCTGTTATCTCTTACCTTTCTCTTTTGAAAACTCAAGTGTTAGGAATTCCACTACTATCCTTGGATATTTCAGTGCTTAATTATTCTTATCATTAAAAAGATTTCCTACCACTACCTTACCTGTATCTCCTCTGCTGCAGTTTAACCGAGGTTGCTCAAAGCCTCATTCAACGTGGCCTTGAACACTTCCAGAGAGGGGGGGCATCCACAACTTGCCTGGGCAACCTCTTTTAGTGTTTCACCACTCTCACAGCAAATAATTTCTTCCTAACATCTAGTCTATATCTACCCTCATCCAGATTAAAGCTATTGTTGTCCTGCCATGACAAACCCTTGTAAAAAGTCCCTCTCCCGCTTTCTTGTAGGTCCCTTTCAGGTACTGGAAAGCCCCTGTAATGTCTCCCCAGAGCCTTCTCTTCTCCAGGTTGAATAGCCTTAATTGCTGCAGCCTGTCCTCATAGAAGAGATGCTCCAACCCTCTGATCATCTTTCTTTTATAACAGTCTTTTTTATAAATTTGGTCTGAAGTAACTTTTGTGTATGTATTTATGATGGTATATAAATGTACTTAGCAATCTTCCTTAATCTTCAGTTACTTTTTTGGTTGGCTGCTGTCTACTCAGACTTTTTCTACTCTGGGAATGTGCTGTCTAAATTAAAATGCACCATTGGTATATAGGTAGTTGAAAATCCTGAAACTAGACAAATGAAAACAAAGTGATTTTCCATACTAACATGTATTCTGAAAAATATGAAAAGGAAATACTGTGACCAAACTAGATATGAATATGCATACATCTGTAAATTTAATACTTTCAAGAGATTTTCCTTTTCTGAAAACAAATTTTTATACTTTTTTTCATATTTATCTGTTTGATTTCACTGACATTCTAAATATATTCAGTATTTCCAATATTTCCTTTGATTTTTTTGTAAATATCCACTATACATTCCTAGATAGAATGTATACACTCAGTCTGATAACCAAAAGATTACAACTCCTCTTATTTCCTTCCTTTTTAATACTCTCCAAACAACAACAAAAAATATATATAAAAATGTAGGATTTAATCACAGACAACACTAAAGACTCTTTTAGTTTCTTTCAGGAAAGTTCATCAGTCTTCATGATGAAGGTCATAAAGTCTTCTTATTAAACCAATAAAAATCAATTTAAAAACATATCTCTCTTCTTTATGTTCCTGGAAGGAGAACTTTTTAAAACTGTTGGCAAAACTTTAAACAATACAGAATAAAATTACTAAACCCTTAACTACTTCAGTCCTAAGAATTACAGTTTTCTCTTCCTCATGCTTGCATGTTGAACATCAACACAATTCAAGTAAATTCCATGAGTTTTAGAGGTCAGTGTCAGCCTTTAAATTTGAGATGGCTTAAATGTCATAACACATTAATGCTAATGCATGCAAAATTTTTTTAGGCCTAATTAATATTATCATGAATATGTAATGCTGCCAGTATTGATTACTGCAAAACAGGTATTTCGGTCTAGGACTTGACATTATGCCTGTAATCCCTAGGTTTCAATTTTTCAGTTGTTTCTTTCAGAAAGAATCTGGATTTCACAGATAGTTTTCTTCAAGTTCTTCCCTATCCTTAAATGACTAGAATTTTGAACCTCAGTTCCTGAGAAAAAGCTAAAATCTAATATTCCCGTTTCAACAGATAAACACAAAGAATGCCTTTTGGTTTTTATTTATTTTCTTATTTAACAGTGGGCATTGACAATAATAAAGAAACAGTGATTAACAATAGGCAATTAATGCTTATGTACTCTTCAGATATCACAAATATCCAAGTAAATATCAATATGGATCAAAAAAGTTATATGAAGGGCCTGTGGACAGTCTTTCCATATAGGTGAATTACACATAGTACTGTATGAAATGTTTTATTTGAGTGTTAAACTATAATGACTAGAATAGCTATAGTATTGGTTTTGTCACAGAATCACAGAATTTTAGCAGTTGAAAGGGACCTCTGAAGACCATCGAGTCCAACGCCCTTGACAGAGCAGAACAGAACCAGAGCAGATCACACAGACATACATCCAGACAGGTGTTGAAAGGCATCCTGGGAAACATTTTTTCTTGACCTTGACATAAATGTAACCTTAAAAATTGCACATTATTGACTAAACAAAAGTACTGAGGAGGATTTTAGAGCTTACAAATAACACTTTTGAAATAGCATAATAAAAACTGCTGTGATTAAGGGTAAAATTTGCCCCCCGCAGACCTGAAGGCATGTGTACCACTCAAGTCCCTTTTAAATCCTCCAAATGGAAGTTAAGTGGTGAACTCCTCTCCAAGTATAGGTTTTAAATGTTCTTCATTACATAAAAACTCTAATTCTTAAACTTTGATTTTAAAAGTATTAACAGTTTTCAGTGCATTACATTTTTCATTTTGTCTAAATATTTTTTCAAGCCTTTATCTCCAGTGGTTTTTGTTAATAAAGAAAATAACAGAGCCCTGGGAAGTGGCGATGTGACTGTAAAATATTTGGTTCAGTAAAGCTTCTGATGTTAATTAAGAAACTTTCATCTTTGAAGTGCAATATAAAAAATTATTAACAGAGGTATGTTAGGTCAGTAATAAAGTAGATTTCCTTTTGAACATTATATCTAACCAATCCAGAGAGAATTAAAACAATTATATTTTATCAGAAACATGTAGAGACAAGGATCAACAAGGGGGAAGTAGTGTGACTTTGGTATTAATTACAAAAGTGTTTTAGGACATAATCAATCCTTTGTTAATCAGGGTAGGTATATGAAATGACAAAGAAATTATTTATCAAGCCACAAGGGAGAAAATTGCAGACAAAGGATTATAGGGATAAGTCTCTGAATTGCAAAACAATCAAATGGGTCTTTCTTTGCATTTTAGGTGTTATATCTAATTGTTTTCTATTCCACATATCATCAATTAACTTAGAAGGGAAATATTAAATGCCATAAACCATAAGAGACACATTAATTAGATAATTTCATTTTTCAGTGTTCCAGTTAGACTCTGGGAGCATGTGATATTATTTTTTCATTCTTAATTTCTGAATAACTTGTTTTGAGGGACAGAATAAATTTAGTCTTCTCAATCATTTTTGTAATAAATCCAATCTGCATTTGCCTGCATCTCTGGCTAGGGATCCCAACTGCCTGGCCTCTCTGCCATCCATTACAATTGTNCTATACATTCCTAGATAGAATGTATACACTCAGTCTGATAACCAAAAGATTACAACTCCTCTTATTTCCTTCCTTTTTAATACTCTCCAAACAACAACAAAAAATATATATAAAAATGTAGGATTTAATCACAGACAACACTAAAGACTCTTTTAGTTTCTTTCAGGAAAGTTCATCAGTCTTCATGATGAAGGTCATAAAGTCTTCTTATTAAACCAATAAAAATCAATTTAAAAACATATCTCTCTTCTTTATGTTCCTGGAAGGAGAACTTTTTAAAACTGTTGGCAAAACTTTAAACAATACAGAATAAAATTACTAAACCCTTAACTACTTCAGTCCTAAGAATTACAGTTTTCTCTTCCTCATGCTTGCATGTTGAACATCAACACAATTCAAGTAAATTCCATGAGTTTTAGAGGTCAGTGTCAGCCTTTAAATTTGAGATGGCTTAAATGTCATAACACATTAATGCTAATGCATGCAAAATTTTTTTAGGCCTAATTAATATTATCATGAATATGTAATGCTGCCAGTATTGATTACTGCAAAACAGGTATTTCGGTCTAGGACTTGACATTATGCCTGTAATCCCTAGGTTTCAATTTTTCAGTTGTTTCTTTCAGAAAGAATCTGGATTTCACAGATAGTTTTCTTCAAGTTCTTCCCTATCCTTAAATGACTAGAATTTTGAACCTCAGTTCCTGAGAAAAAGCTAAAATCTAATATTCCCGTTTCAACAGATAAACACAAAGAATGCCTTTTGGTTTTTATTTATTTTCTTATTTAACAGTGGGCATTGACAATAATAAAGAAACAGTGATTAACAATAGGCAATTAATGCTTATGTACTCTTCAGATATCACAAATATCCAAGTAAATATCAATATGGATCAAAAAAGTTATATGAAGGGCCTGTGGACAGTCTTTCCATATAGGTGAATTACACATAGTACTGTATGAAATGTTTTATTTGAGTGTTAAACTATAATGACTAGAATAGCTATAGTATTGGTTTTGTCACAGAATCACAGAATTTTAGCAGTTGAAAGGGACCTCTGAAGACCATCGAGTCCAACGCCCTTGACAGAGCAGAACAGAACCAGAGCAGATCACACAGACATACATCCAGACAGGTGTTGAAAGGCATCCTGGGAAACATTTTTTCTTGACCTTGACATAAATGTAACCTTAAAAATTGCACATTATTGACTAAACAAAAGTACTGAGGAGGATTTTAGAGCTTACAAATAACACTTTTGAAATAGCATAATAAAAACTGCTGTGATTAAGGGTAAAATTTGCCCCCCGCAGACCTGAAGGCATGTGTACCACTCAAGTCCCTTTTAAATCCTCCAAATGGAAGTTAAGTGGTGAACTCCTCTCCAAGTATAGGTTTTAAATGTTCTTCATTACATAAAAACTCTAATTCTTAAACTTTGATTTTAAAAGTATTAACAGTTTTCAGTGCATTACATTTTTCATTTTGTCTAAATATTTTTTCAAGCCTTTATCTCCAGTGGTTTTTGTTAATAAAGAAAATAACAGAGCCCTGGGAAGTGGCGATGTGACTGTAAAATATTTGGTTCAGTAAAGCTTCTGATGTTAATTAAGAAACTTTCATCTTTGAAGTGCAATATAAAAAATTATTAACAGAGGTATGTTAGGTCAGTAATAAAGTAGATTTCCTTTTGAACATTATATCTAACCAATCCAGAGAGAATTAAAACAATTATATTTTATCAGAAACATGTAGAGACAAGGATCAACAAGGGGGAAGTAGTGTGACTTTGGTATTAATTACAAAAGTGTTTTAGGACATAATCAATCCTTTGTTAATCAGGGTAGGTATATGAAATGACAAAGAAATTATTTATCAAGCCACAAGGGAGAAAATTGCAGACAAAGGATTATAGGGATAAGTCTCTGAATTGCAAAACAATCAAATGGGTCTTTCTTTGCATTTTAGGTGTTATATCTAATTGTTTTCTATTCCACATATCATCAATTAACTTAGAAGGGAAATATTAAATGCCATAAACCATAAGAGACACATTAATTAGATAATTTCATTTTTCAGTGTTCCAGTTAGACTCTGGGAGCATGTGATATTATTTTTTCATTCTTAATTTCTGAATAACTTGTTTTGAGGGACAGAATAAATTTAGTCTTCTCAATCATTTTTGTAATAAATCCAATCTGCATTTGCCTGCATCTCTGGCTAGGGATCCCAACTGCCTGGCCTCTCTGCCATCCATTACAATTGTCCTGGACCCAGTATCCCAGCATCGGAGCAGCCATGAGATCAGTGTCTCACCTTCATGACGGCTATAGTCCTTTCTCAGATCCCTTAACTCCTTCCTAGTTAAGGATTTTCTG